>CALNHX010006528.1:0-87686 GCA_940337035.1 Agriotes lineatus
CTACAACTATTTTCATTATCCGTAACGCGCTGGTCATCATTGCGGTTCGCACGTAAAGTAGATACCCGCGCAGCTGACTGTCTTCGACGACCCATATTAACTCGTCGTGTCTTTGGCATTGTAACGGACGCTATAAAACGACACGGAATTGTTTTCACAATCACTTGTGCACAAACCAAATTTGAATGTCTGACTGACTGACTGCGCGACTTATGTAAAGCATTTGGAATTACATAAACTATTAGTGTCTTATCTCTTCCGCTTTCGGTTACCTGATGCGGATTATGACATTATGGGGAAAACCCTTCAAACCATTAAGCACAGGTGTGACTGCAAATAGAAACAACACACTTTCGATATTTTCCAATTTTCCGGCTTTCCCTTTGGATTTTCTTAATTAACCATTCCGTAAGAACCTTCTCCGCAGTATTAGAAAACTTAAAAAAAGATGAATAAAATCGGTAAAGTCGTTCTCAAGTTATGGCGTGACCAAGGGAAATAGGGATTCATTTATATATATATTTTCAGGTCATAATCCGACGACAGGCCTTGCACAGTGGTTAGAGTCTTACGACCATTTCGCTGCTGGATTCTTATATGAACGAGTCCGTCTTGCACATCGTCGTCTGCACCCTTGTTTGCATCAGCAAAGGGGTCAAATGTTTGGAGGTTCTGGATGGACATAGTCCCTCTCACAGCTTGTGTGGTTACATACACAGTAAAATGTTATTTCTTGACTGGGATAGGGTTTGGAAAAACTCCAATCTCAGTGCTACGCACAGGTACCAAGCTTTAATGGTTAGATTGAATTAAAACCACTTGTATGTTTCGCCTGACGTTTCGTTTTTTATTCAAAACATTATCAAAAGCTAACACCTTGTGGACCAAAACACATGTTTTATTAAAAGCATGTGAAGATATTCAAATTTGAACAAATTCATAAACAGGGGCAGTAGGCCACCAAGATTACAGACCTGGGCTGCACATGATATAAATACACTTAGTCATACATCTAGTCAGTTACACATTAAAAATTACTAGCACATTTAAAATTTGATTTACAATAATTTTATTAGCTATTTGGCCAACATGGCCGTCAATTTAGATAAAATCGTGTATATATATATATACATGTTTTCCAGCATTGCAAAGCCCAAAATGGTATATCTTCCTTACTATACGAAGCCCAAGACCTACTTACGTAGCCCGGTTTTGGGCTTCGTAATTTTCACGTGCATAAAGGTGTTATTTCAAGTTTTTGGCATTACAGGGCACGTCTGGTGAATTTTTAGTTTGGCGGGTAAGGTCACTATATATCGCAAAATACACGCGTTTAGTTCAGAAACATTTCATATAGGGGGCGTACAGTCGCGGTGTATAAACATTGTGGATATTTTACCGATATTACCCGCCCTAATATATTTTGGGCATTATAGGAGTCCCGTAAATCTGGCAATAGCGCATTCATTTAAAAAGATTACAGCAGTAATTTCTTCTTAGTGGAACAGCTTCACGTTCGCATACACCGTCCGATTCATAAAAAGGCCGCCAACTTCTCACGCTCTTATTATTGAATTTAGACCTATAAAACTATATATATTATTAAATAGTACAATTGCAGCTACATTTAACGACCACAATTTTTAAATTGCCTTAAACTGTTTAGAGGTGTGGTATTAAACTTTGTAGTTTCAAATAAAATACCCTGTATCTTTTTAGATATTTCGGCAAATTATCAAATTACCTTTCGAACGATACCAATTAGGGATCTCTTTAAATAAATAAATAATGCTATTTCTTTAATAAATGCTAGATCTAGTAGTCTTGATCGTCACAGGCGGAAACAAAAGAAAACATAAATACTGTAGTGCAGTTATTTGTTAACACTACAATTTTATGCAGTTAAATAAAGCGTGTTCCTGTTACAGTTCATTCTACATGCATTTTTTATAATGGAAAGACTTAGTGAAAAAGTTGATATATTGCAGTTGTAATTAATTAATAATGGACTGCATTTTGAACAATTACTGTGATGCCTGTTTAAGTTATTAATATTTTTCAGGTTTTTTAAACCTATGTTATGTTACATATACGGTTTACGTAGTTTATTTAGTAAATTGATTAATAATAGTGTTACTAAATAGATTTACTAATTTTTATTTGTATTTAATCGTGGTTACTAGATCTTAAGTGTTGTAAATAAATTTTATCTGTTGGAGAGAAAAACACTGATTCAAAGTTTTTATTTGTTTAATTTATAAAATGTGTATAGTCAAAAATATCAAATGTAATAGAAAAAGCTTACACTAAAATGAAATGATTAATAAAAATATTATTAAGATAAATGAAAATATTAAACAAAAACATTGAAATTCAACTCAATGCAGCAAATATCTATAACAGATTTTTTAAAAAATAATTAAAGGATATTCCATACTAAAAATATTTTACTTATCTCTAAATGAATTATAAACGAAAGTTTTAACTCGCACCCAGTTTAGATTTCCCAGGGTATCCTTATTTTGAGAAATTAATGTTTCACACTCGTGCTTTCTTGGTGCAATCTTTCTCTTTATATGATTACGAAAGTGGTTTAGAACTATTTTCTTTTCGGCTTCTGACCATTGATGTCTCCCGGATACTGAAATGCAAATATAATTTGAACATAATAAGTATAATTAAAAAATATATATATACCATTGTTTTTCACAACCATTGCTTTCGCTTTATTACTTTGTATCTGCTTTTCACTTTTACTTTTTCTCTCTGTAACGTTTTCATTATATCTACCGTACTGATTTTCTTCTGAATCTACGCCTTTGTCTTTAGAAGTCCCTTCTTTTACATTATTAGACAGTAATATACTGCTTTCATCAGCAGCTTCTTTTCTTATCAGTTTTTCTTCTATGTTCCTGTTCGTTTCAGTTTTGTTTCGGGATAAAGACGCTACCCGATTTAGGACTCGTTCCGAAAGTGGAACGGATTCAACTTCTTCATCACTGCTTTCTGAATCGGAACTGTAATAGACTTCTCGCTCCAGTTCGATCTCGTTCAAACTTTTTCCCTTAAATTGTTCTCCTTTTCCTTTTTCCAGTAGTAATAGGATCTTGGCTACTTTTGCCGTTTGATATATATCCTGCGGTAACCTAAAGAAAATAATCAGCGTATGGAAGACGGATTCCACTAATTAACATACCTATAGAATTCTTCATGGGTTTTCTTTGTATGACCCATGAAGGTCGCAACTTGTTCAATTTCATGTCCCTCCATATCCATCAATTGTAATGTGGTGGCAATATGTTTTCTAAACCTGGTTGAAGTTAAATGCGTTGCATTTTTGGCACCACACTTCAAAGCAAATTTTCGCATTATAGACGCTCCATTCATCCATCTGTCTTGGGAATCTGGATTATCAAATAAATATGGATTTTCCTTCGGCACTACGAAGGTAGTACTTCTAATTTCAAGCAAAATGGATATAAATTTTTGTAGTCTATTGGAAAATAAAATAGGAACAGGTCTTGAGCGCTTTCCACCAGTAATCACTCTCTTAAATTTTTCTGTTAACATTTTTTCCACTGGTGTAAGAGATTTTATAAAAGCCTCATCATTTTTGGAATTTCTAGCGGATGAGGTGTATGTGTCGATTTTTAAATATTGAACATCACCTACGCGCTTTCGGTTAAACATTACTGTTAGGGCCAGAACGCATTGAGTCAAAATCCTATAATTTTCTTTAATTTTCGGATGTCCACTGTTTAGATTGCAATATGCATTATCTGCGAGAGTATTTATGTAAGTCTGGAGAGCTAAAATGTCACTTGTCGAAGGCAATGCTATTGGTTTGATCCAGTTCTTTTCTTTTAGATCCTTTAAAGCGAGACTTGACATCTCGCTACACCAGTGACCTTCTATCAACTTTTTCAATTCCTTTATTTCTCTTTTTTCTCGGTTGAGTCGTCCCATATAATGTTTGGAATATTCCTTTTTTCTATTACTAGCTTTAGAGCAACATCGCACAGAGTTTTCAGATTTGTGCCCATATGCAGGGCAAGTGACGGCGCTCTGAAAGTTTTTGTTTCAATATCATAGCCGCTGACGAGTTTTGCTGCTGCAACAAATAATCTGAAAATTTCTGGTTTCAGAGCATCAAATAGTCCATTAATCTGGTTGTCTAGTGATCTCAGAGCTATCAAAATTCTACCCATTTCTCTCAATTTATTTGAAACAACATTGGCAATTTGCTGCCGTTTGTGTTTATTCAAAAGCGCTTCTCCATACAAGCAAATTATCGGATCGTTTTTCGCCACTGAGCTGATATCATCTGGACGCATTAAATCAAACACCTCTCTTTTTAATCGGGATTGTTTTAGAAAATCATGATTTTTGAAAACTATCGATGCTGAAAAAGTTTGAGACCTGGATAAACAATGTTTTCCGGGATTTGTGAGGTCTGCAGGGCGCGTTTTACACGTTTTGACGTGTTTATATAAAAGTTTTTTACTGTAATAACCCAAGCAGAATGTACAGACGAAATGGTCGACAGTTGGATCATTTGAGTTTCTAACGGGATTCAAAACTCCTTTTTCATTTTTTAAATGGAAATATCCTAGTTTTCGTAATGAAGCTATTAAAGCCAATCGTTTTTTACTGCGCGGTTTTAAACTCTTAAGTAATAGTACTTCCTTATTTTTTTTGTGATGGCGAAAAAGATGCCTTGTGAAATGAGTGGTAACATCATCAAAGCATATAGGACATATTGTTGGCCTCTCTCTAGCAGACGAATTTTTAATATAATCTTTTCTTTTTCCCTACAAAAGTAATCCACTCAATACATTAAATTTCACACAAAAACGAATAATCTACCGTAGTATTCGCAATTTGCTTAGTATTATTTTGATCAACGTAAATCTGTTCAAAATTCGTCACACTCGACCCTCCTGAACACTGAAACAAACGAGTTTAAACGTAAGAATAAGCACAAAATAACTAATTCTCACGGTAGCTAGTGATGAAGCATTTTCTATCGGATTTGAATCGTTATTTATTAAAGGAATGCTATTTCCAGAAGTAGAACTCCTTTCTTCATTTTGTAATTCTTCGATGGCGGAAATACAATTTAAATTGTCTTCGCTCATAGAAATCTATTAAAATTTCACACTTATTATAAAATCAAAAACGTGGTAATAGTTACATGCCTGTTTTGTATATGGTATGTCATTAGATTCTTGATCCGAAAAGGCCGAATTTTCAGGAGAAGATGGCCGTTCAGCATCTGAGGGAAGGTATTCGCTACCAGAATCTTCAAAGTCTTGAAAACTATTTACATCACTCTCCTATTTAGTACATTAAAATGAGTAAATTGTATCATTTGAATCAGAGTAATGTTAAAAAAACCTACTGCAACTATTGAGCCGTCACTTTCTACCAAGTCATAATGAGTCGATTCTGCAGGTGAGGTTGTAAGACGATTAGAAACAACAGACATATTTCCTACGTCTGTAACATGTCCTGCAAAAATGCCTTTTGTCTTATTTTTTACAGTTAAAGGTTAGTGCAAAAATAGTCCGATTAGCACTTTAATGTCGAAAGTGCATTAAATATTTCCGTACAATTTGTAAATGGTATTTCTACGCTAACATTTACTTTGCGCCTTAAAAAATTACGAGATTAATTTTTAGAAATTATCATACGAAATTGCAAGCATCGATTTTTTTGCTAGGGAATTTACTGAGTGTCAGAATCCAGAACTAAATAACTGAACAACCAAACCATTACCTAATATAACATATAGGAAAACTGCCTTCGGTTTCGAATATCGATAAATCCTTGAATTGCTCTGGGTTAATATCATATCCCTCGTTTAGTAGTGTCGTAAAAAAGCCCAAAAAAGATACATCGGCTGTTCTTATACTGCAAGCTAAAAATCAAAAAAGTGACTTAAGCTCTATAAAAACCAAACTTAACCCAATTGAACTTGGTCCAGCTATCGCACAAATAAAAACTAAAGCGAACGGCAATGTGATTGTAAACTGCGAAGATAATAAATATCTGAGTGATCTAAAAACTAAATTTGAACAAGCGGTCGGCGATTCCTTCTCTGTTAAAATACCAAATAAATTTATGCCAAGACTGAAAATTTGTAATGTGGAAAATTATGATTCATCAGATGACAAACTCTGCGAAAATATTTTAGTGCAGAATAAATTAAATGAGATGGATAATGTACACTTCAAAATGGTCAGGAAAATAAAAATAAAGAATGACACACATCTGATTGTGGAAGCCAGTCCGAATTTGTTTAGTAAAATTATCAACAATGGTTACCTTTTTGTGGGGTGGAGAAAATGTTTTGTTACTGAATCTTTCGCAATCACTCGCTGCTTCAGCTGCTCTCGTTATGGTCACCAGTCAAAAAACTGCCCATCTGATAATCTGTGCTGTCCACATTGTGCTAAAGAACATCTTATGAAAGACTGCTCTGAATCTACATTAAATTGTGTGAACTGTGTCTATCACAATAAAAAGTTCAAAACAACTTTCAACACTAACCACTCAGCCAAAGATCCCAATTGTCCTGTCTACCAAAAGCAAGTGGAATTTATAAAATCAAAAACGAACTATGAAGTATAGCAATCACTGCAAACCTCGGTCAAAATGCAATACCTAACGGTAGCACATCAGAATGTGCAATGTCTTAAAAACAAGATTGAAGATATCGAACTGTTTTCAATCACCGAAAACGTCGACGTCATGTGTGTGTCAGAAACCTGGGTTCGTACAAACGAAAGCGACTTCATAAATATATGCGGTTTTACCTTAGTTAGTTCTTATTCTAGAACCACTTTTTCTCATGGTGGCGTATCTATTTTTGTAAGAAATACTTTGTCTGCTACAGAAATGCCTGAATTTACACTGTTAAGTGCAGATAAAACATTTGAATGTGCAGCTATCAGCTTAACTTTAGGCAGTATTGTTTACTATATTTTATGTTTATATAGATCGCCAGATAGCAATGTCAACTTATTTTTTGCAAGCTTTGAAGACTGTCTACATAAAATTATTAGCAAACGTAAATGTGATAGAATAATTGTTTGCGGTGATCTTAATATTAATTACCGTTGTAAAAATAATGATACCAAACAGTTGTCAGATCTTGTTCATGTTTTTAATCTAGAAACTGTGTTTCATGATGAAATAACTAGACTAGGTAATAATGGCGGTTCGGCTGTTGATTATGTTTTTACAAATTTCAACAATTTGTTATCTACATTCAAGATTATACATAACGGCTTATCTGATCATTCGTCTCAAAAAATCGTTTTTTCGATTAGTCATAATGTTACTACTGAACCTCATTTACGTAGATCATTTTCGCAGAAAAACATTCAAAAATTCCAATCCTACTTAAATGAGGAACAATGGGCGGAAGTCTTTGCAGCTTCAAATGTCAACGAAAAATTTAGTAACTTTACAAAAATAATGCAGTACTATTATAGCCTTAGTTTTAAATTAGTTAAGGTTACGAACTGTAGTAATAAGCGCAATAATAATCTATGGTTAACACAAGGACTGAAGATTTCATCAGCTCGCCTAAAAGAACTCTTTGTCATGCAAAAAGAGGGCCTAATTTCTAAAAACTACTATAATACGTACAAGTCAATCTATAAAAAATTACTAAGACTTGCTAAACGCACTTATTTCGATAATCGAATATTAAATGCACAGAATAGGTCGAAAGCCGTGTGGAGTATTATTAATAGCGGTGTCGGCAATAAGCATTCTCAGAGGGTTGCAAGTGAACTCTTAGTTAATGGCGTTTCCACTAGCGATAAAAATTTTATTGCAAATGCTTTTAACGAATATTTTGTTAATATTACCAAGATTCTAAATATTCCAACGAATCTTCAAACATCTTCGAACAAACCAAATCTTATTCCAGGAACCATATTTTTAAGTCATGTCGATGAAACGGAATTACAAAATGTAATCCATAGCTTAAAAAATTCAAATTCGTCTGGCGCGGATAATTTTCCTCCATTTTTAATTCGGCAATGCTCATTTTCTATTCTAAAACCACTTTGCCATATTATTAATGAATGTTTCGATAACGGCACGTTTCCTGACTTACTCAAAATTGCAAAGGTTGTTTGTCTTTTTAAAAAGGGTGACTCCAAATTACTTAGCAATTATCGCCCAATTTCATTGCTTTCAGTTTTTGCAAAAATTATTGAAAAGGTAATAACTAAAAGAATTATATCGTTTCTAAATGTACATAATATTTTCTCAAAACATCAACATGGCTTTCGGGAGAGTCATTCTACAATGTCCGCACTCGTATCCGTTTTGAACTTCATATACACAAACCTTGATGCCGGTAATAAGGTTATGGCACTATTTATCGACTTGTCCAAGGCTTTCGATTGTGTGGACCACAATATTCTCTTAGAGAAGATCGAAAGTTTTGGTTTGCGTGGAAAATGCAATTCTCTGTTGCGTTCCTATTTATCTAACAGAAAACAATTTGTCAGCTATTTGGATACAAAGTCTACCGAGTTACAAAATAGTGTTGGAGTTCCCCAAGGTAGCGTGCTTGGGCCGCTGCTATTTTTATTGTATACCAACGATTTGGATGAAGTTGTATCGGCTTTTCATTGTGCGTTTGCGGATGACATAACAGTTGTTTCAGCTGCTAAAACTAATACAGATATGTCTGCTGAATTAAAAGTCAATCTTGGGAGTATTTCGGATTATATGAAGCATAACAAATTAGTTCTGAACATGGATAAATCTTACATAATGCAATTTTATTCCTCTGAAAATATTTCTCACTCTAGTCAACTGATCAGGATGGATGGGAAAGCAGTTGCACAGGTTTCATGCTTCAAGCTTCTAGGTGTCAACCTTGACTTAGCTCTGACATTCGAAGATCACATCGACTCAGTCTGCAATAGATGCTCTTCTATCTGTTTTGCTCTTAAAAGATTATCCTATATTTGCAGTTCAGCAGTAGTAAAAGCTTTTTACTACTCGAATTTCGAATCCGTTGTTAGATACGGAATTATTTGCTGGGGCTACAAATCGTCTGCTCAACGTGTCTTTGTTTTTCAAAAAAGAGCTGTGCGCTGCATGTATCGGCTAAAATTCAGAGACTCCTGTAGAACTGTTTTTAAACAAAACAAAATACTAACTCTCCCCTGTATTTTTATTTTGGACATGTTGACGTTTGTTAAAAGTAATTTAAATTTGTTTTCAACTCAAAATGTACATCATGATTATGCTACTCGCTATGGTGGAGACCTTCAGTATAAACTGCACCGTCTGGAACTATTTAGAGCTAATCCACTTTATATTGGTGCTATATTGTATAACAAATTAAACCCTGAAATTGTAAATATACCAATTGTTAGACAATTTTCATCGGCTGTGAAAAAAATTCTTATTGAGAATGCTTTTTATTCAGTACAGGAATTTTTAGATTGTAAGTTTTAATATGTAATGTAAGTTTTTAATATATGTAAAAAATGTATTTTTTTGTAATGCTTGGTTTTGTGACTTGTTTTCATCTACATTCTATGTAGCAACAAAACTAAATAAATTATTATTATTATATTGTTGGTCATCAATTTGTGTATGTAGGTACTAAAGACACGCAGATTTTGTATCAGTTTATTTTATGACATCCAATAATTGAAACCAGTAGCTGAAGCGCGTGTTGTTTGAGGGTACGACAGCGTAAGTGATTAGTGTTGCCTCTGGTAAATTTTGAATTGTACTATAATTATCACAATAATTGTACTAGTTTTTTACTTAATTATTGTAACGCAAATTAATTATGATAGAAGTATTTTTATAGAGATCTTCTGTTTAGTTTTATGTATAGAGGGTGTTTGTAAATGGCTAGCAAGATCATAACTTCGTTAATAATATAGAAAAACACTTTTTGTTTGAAATAACAGTATACAATCTATAAATTTCCAAAAACAATTTAAATCACGGCCTCCAATTCTTGCGTAGTGATACATGACTTTGGCTTTTTAAATCGAACACCCCGCATATTTTCAGATATTTGAAATTAGCGCTGAAATGCCTTATGATAGCAACCTTACACTAACATTTTGGAACTTCTTATATAAAAAAATACCCAAAGTAGGCCATACTTGCTTACGATATTACTACTGTACTGCAACTGAATAATTTTATTTCTCTATATTATAAGAGATGTAGAAATATATTACTACTGTGTCTACAACTTAAATGTGCTAGTGGATGTGCTTTTTAAGAAAAACATTAAATAAATATAAATACTTCGTTACATTATATTTTAACTAATATTACGAACTGTTAAAATTTTAAATAGGAACAGGAAATTCTTAGGCATCTCACGTTTGTATCTGTTTTTAAACTCTTGTTCGATGCTACGTCAATGCACGCCATTCTGTGTGATCTTAGGTTGATATTGATGTGAAAATAATATCACGTTTTGCGTATGTTACGTAGATGCTCTGCGTAAAATGTTAGTTAAGATTAAATATTTATTGACTCACCTGTTTGGTTCTGCTCGGCTAGAGTAATTATGAATTTGGTTCGATCCATTTTGCAGAGAAGCACATGCACACACAACGCACTGATCAAAACTGCGATATTTGCAATATTTTCATATGCCCGTCTAAATTCATGAATCACAAACCATCCCAGCTGCAAGTTTATTATTTACTAAATCATCACGTCGCATGCGTATAATTACGCAACAGCGCTGGGATTCGTATTATTCGCGTTACATATGCAAAGATACAAATTGGCTTCGTATAGTACGACGAACAAGTTTGGCTTTCTAGAAGCTGTATGATAGATATTCAACTATATCTTAAAATAATTTACCCCTCTCAGGGTGCCTCCACTTATAGGTAATTATCGTTTAAAATAATGTGAAATACACGGCTGTAGCTATAAAGGAAAGCCCGGGCTTCTTGGTGCCTGCAGACCTTACTGGGCTTGGTATTGGTAGCCGGACGTGTATATATATATATATATATATATATATATATTGTATTACCACTATTCATGATTGTGTCACTATAAAAAGCATTTCTTTTCATAATTTGGTTTAAAGAAAACTAAGTCCATTAATAGAATATTATCATTTTAAAATTTTGAATTTTTCCCAAATATTGATAGCACATTGCATACAAAGTATGCCAAATCGTTGCCAAACATTTTTAAACGTTCCGAAGAGACTCAAAGAACTATTAATTAACCTTTTTTTGTGATTCCTCTTATTTTTGTAAAATAGTTTTTTATAATTTTATTAATTTTTTAATTTTATGAATATGATTTTGTCAATATTTAATACTACTATATTGCTAACGCATGTAAGTGGGGAGGTCACGGCGTAACTGGGACAGACAACCAACTCTTCTACACATTTGCGCAAGCGTCGTCCAGCGAAGTGGGGAAGTGAACCTCACGGTCAAGTTTAAAATTCGCTTCTAAAGGCGGAGTTCGAATTCTCAGGCATGCGCACGAGACGCGTAGTGTTCAGAGTGAGACTATGTCGGCGCCGTAATGTTTTCGCCCGTTCCCAGACCCTACTAGCCATATAGAAATAAAAATATATGGTTCACTGCTACCACAAAACAATACCTGCTACTTTCAATTTGAATGGTTGGTACCTAACAAGTTTTTTTACTAAAAAAAATACTAGAATTGCAACTAAATTCGTCTGCACTGATCGTTTCGTCTTGCATCAGCTGATTGTAAAGATTGCCTTGGCGCATGCGCTTACTACCATTTCTGTCTTACATTGCATTAGAGACCTGAGCGGGTCTAATATACAGGGTGTAGAAATGCTTTATGCACCATAGGGATTTCAATGGTAATTTTTTCATAGAAAATATTTGCTTCCCTAATTATTTTAGAGCAAACTTCTATGAAAGTTTTTTGTAGAGAAAAAAATTCTGTATCCATTTATGCCAGCATTTGTCATTTTACATTTCGGAAAACCGAAAATTGTTGAAGCATCTCAAAGCATCAACAAATTAGTTTGTTGTTTATTTGTTTGCATCTGTCAAACGTAGCGGCAACCATGGCACTTATTGCACCTGATCTGCTTCCAGCATACCACCACTTCACAATTTGCACTGATTTTTGAAAAAAATATAATTCTAGTTTCTTTCATTATTAGGTTTTCTGGCGTAAAATGACCAAAATGATGGAATAAATGGATGCAGAATCGTTTGCTCTACAAAAAACCTATTTACAAGTTTGCTTTAAAATAATTAGGGAAGCAAATATTGTCATATGAAAAAATTACCATTGAAAACCCTATGGTGCGTAAATCATTTCTACACCCTGTATAGGACCCGCACCCGACCCGCGAACCGCAATTTTCAAATTGTTATACCCGCACCCGACCCGCGACCCGCCGTTTCAAACCCGCACCCGACCCGCGACCCTCAAGTTTTGCACTTTTAAGCCGCACTTGACCCCAAATTCGAATATTAGACCAGCAACTTGCTTCATATAGAATGTATACACAATAAAAATAGTCATTTTCACACTTCGGCGGTCAAATTATTATTAAGTATATATTTTTTAAAAAGTACAAGAGAAGATGTCCAAGATACAAATGCGCAAATGAAGAAATATACCGAAGAGATACGAATCCTCAAAGAGGAATTGATGAAAAAAGTGGAAGGAAAGAAAAAAAAAGGAACTGAAACAGGAAATAGAAGCACTTAAGAAAAACTTAGAAATACAAGAAAGACGCAGGAAGAGAAACAATATCGTAATCAAAAGGGAGCCGATTTCTCGAACCAAAACATCAAAGAAGAAACAAAGGAATTTATCGAAAAGGAAATTGGAGTTACAGTTGCAGTAGAAGCAGCGTACAAGACAGGAAAGGAGGACGCAAAAATCACAATTATAAAACTAAACAATTTCGAGCAAAAGCTCTCCGTACTAAAACAAAAATACAAACATAACGGAAGAAAAATATACATAGACTGTAACGTTGGAGGAGCAAAAAGTGCAAGCAGAAATTAGAAACATTGCCAAAGAGGAAAATGCCAAAGGTAAACGTACACGAGTAGGATACCGAAAGCTGGAGATCAACGGCACTGAATAAATATGGAGTGAAGACAATGGTGGCAAACTTAATGGAAAAATGCGACAGAAGACAAAAAACTGAGAAAGAGCAGAGTGGAAATAACGACGACGAAAAATGCTATGGAAAAGGAATTATGGAAACTAGGCACATGGAATATTGGAAGTCTGCAAGGAAAGGAAAAAGAGTTAGAAGAAGAGTTTGAAGAGGCAGGATTAGATATATTAGCAGTAACGGAAACAAAGAAAAAAGGGCAAGGGATGATAGAAACAGAAAAAGAACATGCTTTTATATACAGTGGAGTACAAAACGATAAAAGAGCAGCAGCTGGAGTAGGTTGTATAATCCACAAAAAACTGGTAAAACAAATATATACCTGGGAAGCAAAATCAGAAAGAATTCTACTTATCCAGATGAAAGATAAAGAGAGAAATTTCCGGGCGATCATAATAGTGTATGGACCAAATGAAGATGACAGAGCTGAGGTTAAAGACAATTTCTGGGAGGAACTAACGTTAACAACAGAAGAAGCAAAAGGAACTAAATACATTGCAGGAGATTTTAATAGTAGAGTTGGCAGAAAAGACGAAAGATATAGCCCAGTATTAGGCAGACATGGAGAAGAAACAAGGAACAATAATGGTAAAAGAATGCTAGACTTCTGCGTAATGAACAACTTAATCGTTACAAATTCATTTTATCAACATAAAGATATCCACAAGTTTACCAGAGAAGCTAAAAGTAGAGAATAAAAATCAATAATAGACTATGTATTAGTAGAAAGAGACAACAGTAGAACAATATTGGACACTAAAGTAAGAAGAGGCCCTGAAATAAATTGCGATCACTACCTACTTGTAACAAAAATAAAAGAGAACATACAAAAAGAAGACGGTGACAACTCAACAAATAAAAGAATAACAGAACATGAAACCATACGAACATATAAGTTACAAAATAAAGAAACAGCCAAAAAATATGAACAAGCAGTCGCACGAAAGTTAGGAAGCAACATAGAAAGGTCAGAAAATAGCACCAAAGTACCTACTGTGGAAAATATTTAAGAATGCTATAACAGAAGCCGCCAAAGAAGAGTGTGGAACATATAAAACAAAAAACAAACAGCATGGTGGACGGATGAAATAAAAGGACAGGTCAAAATAAAGAAAGAAAAGTGGCGAAGTTACCTATCAAAAAGGACCACAGAAAATTACGAGATATATAAAGAACAAAGAAAACGAGTAAAGAATATAGTAACAAAAGAGAAGAGCAATAGATGGATAGAATTTGGTGAAAAAATGGAACGGGATAATAAAAGTAATCAAAAATTGTTCTATAAAGTACTAAAAGAAGCAAGAAAGAATAAAATTAAAGACATAACTGGTATCACGAATGCAAATGGGCGAATACTAACAGAAGGTGAAGAGATCATGAATAGATGGAAAGAATACTTTCAAGAATTACTAGGCGAACCTGAAGAAATAGAAGAACATACTGAAACGGAAGAAATAACCGAAGCAGACGAAATAAAAATAGAAGAGGTAACAGAAGCAATACAGAAATTAAAAAATGGAAAAACACCCGGGTACGATAAAATTACCACAGAAATGATGAAAAATATGGGGAATACAGGAACACAAACATTTTTGAAAATATGCAACAGTATATCGAAAGAAGAACAAATTCCAGAAGACTGGAAGGTGACCTTAATTTTACCCATACACAAAAAAGGAGACAGAAAGAATTGCAGTAATTACAGAGGAATAACTCTGCTGAGCACAGCATTAAAGGTTTACGAACAAATAATCAATAAACGATTACAACCAACAGTAGAAAAACTGGACGAAGCGCAAAGTGGTTTTAGAAAGGGCAGAAGCATAGAAGATCACATATTTACAATCAAACAAGTAATACAAAAATCATTTGACCAGCAAAAAAAGGCATACTTCGCATTTATCGACCTGGAAAAAGCGTTCGATACGATACCACGACAAAGACTATGGGAATGCTTATATAGGAAAGGAATTAACAGTAACATTATCAGAACCATTAAGAACATGTATAAAAACAACGTCAACTACATAATCAACGATAACATGAGATCAGAACCGTTTTCTACAAAAGAGGAACTACGACAGGGAGGAGGGTTGAGCCCTGTACTCTTCGTATATTATATAGAAATAAACAATATAATAGACAAAGCAATGAAACTCTACCATGCCATGAACAACAGCTTCATAAGTAAAAAAAAGTAACACAAAAAACCAAAATAAAAGTCTTTAAAACAATCTTCAGACCAATTCTAACGTTTGGGTGCGAAACTTGGGTTCTGACAAGAAATCAAAAGAGTAAAATACAAGCCATCGAAATGAAGCACCTACGGAGAGTCAAAGGAGTCACAAGAGAACACAGAATCAGAAATGTACAAATTAGGGAAGAGCTAGAAACACAATCAACACTAGAGTAGGTATATCGAAACAAGACAACTAAGTTGGTGGGGCCATCTACAAAGGATGAACCACAATAGACAAGTCAAACAAGTATGGGAGGCCAAAATACTATTAAGAAGAAACCGAGGAAGACCACGACAGACATGGGATGGAGTTATTGGAGAAATACTGAAGAAAAAAGGAAAAACCTGGACAGAAGCAAAAGTGATAGCTAGAAATAAAAAACATTGGTGGAAATTTGTGCACAGTAAATAAAGTGTAGTGTAAATAAAACACTCGACATCATTCTATGGTAAAAGGGACCTGATTATATATATATAAATTTTTTTTTATACACAAAATTTATGTTGAAGAAATGAAGTTATACCCGACCCGCGACCCACAGTTTCAAATCCGACCCGATGCAGGACTCTACATTACATTGCGTTGCAACAGAATTGCTTAATGTAAAGCGGCCTTAACAGAAGTCGCAACGAGAACACCAGTGCCACTGCGGATTGTAGATTAATGTTTTGGAATCGCTGATCACTTCTCTCGCGAGATCTACTGCGCATGCGCAAAAGTTCGATTCCATTCTTGTTATCAAACTAAACGTATCGTTCTGCGTTATCAATCGTCTGTTATGTTGGTGAAATTAGATATTTGCGAAAATTAAACCGCGATATATTTACCATATGCCAATCGTTGGTGAGATGATCTGTCGTTACAGGAGTTTGTGTAAAGACATTCAGACCCTACTTGCAGTATAGTATCTGTAAAATAACCTAAAATAGGCAAACTTTCGGAGTTACAGGCGGCGTATCTGGTATGTATCATTACATAGTGTGGCTGCCGGCATATGCAATCAAGGGAAACGCCAGTAATAGATTCTGATAAGGATTAACGTTGCATTTACATGGTCTGTGCTGCGCAGCGATGCTTTGTCAGATCGGTCCCTCTGCTTGTATAAAATACGTTCATTTACATCGTTCTCAAGTTATTTATCGTAGTAGGTGCCTCAATTTTGATTATTAATATTATAATTCATGGTTCGTTTTTGCTGACAATTCCATTTAAAATTAATTTTTAACAAACTTAGCAAAGTTCTTTGTGCTCCGTATTCCCCCTGACACACTGTATAATGTATAATAGTACAATATGCGTAAATGCCTAATAATATTTCAGTAAGTAAACGAACGGCAAACATTCGTAATATGAATTTCTTCTTTCAGAACCTTGACAGAACTCCCAAGTGTAGCATTTGATGGAATAGCGACAAGATGTCTTTTCTGATTCTGTAGATTTACATCACAAGCTTCAGGTATGAATTTACACAATTGTCACCACAAAGCAACCACTAATAGAGAAGTTTCTTAAATGCACCTGTCAAATAATTGTTAGGGACTGGCCCACCCGTCGGAGGGCGTTAGTGTCGCCACTCGGCAAGGTTGTGAACCAAACTATAATTAATGATGGATCGGTATGTGAAAAATTTTGTTTCAAATTGTGCCGATTTAGTGTAGGAGACACAAATTTCCCAAAGGCATAAAAAATCTAATAGAAACGTTTTCTGAATGCATCTGTCAAATCAAATAATTGTTAAGAGATTGGCCCACCCGTCAGGAGGCGCTGGTGTCATTTGTCCACTTTTTGAAAAGTGCGTAAATAGTAAACTCATATGTCAAACTGACACCGACAAATCATTTAAAATGCGTGAAAAGAATTTTGCACCAAAGTACATTATTACAATTGAGCACGACTATTGTAAGATTGACAATACTTATTAAACAATATTGCTATTTGAATTACTTAATCAATTTTAAAATAGATTTGTTATTCGCAAATATTTCAGAACCTCTAAACATTTTGCATATTACGATTTATGCGGTTTAAAACTTTAAAATCGAGATTGCGATGAAGGCAAGTTATGTATATGCAAAATTTCTATTGATGCTGATGGCATATTCTTGATTAATCCAAATATCGTAGTAATGACGTATTTAAATTTTGCCGCCTTGCTGATATAGTTTCTGGCCCACCCGTTGTAGGGCGCTGAAACTTTTATGCAAGCTTACTGTGGGAGAAATCGCTCTATTAGTGGTTGCTTTGTGATTGTCACTTTAACATGAGAAGCGATTGTTAACAGTCATAAAAAGCTTCAATCACTCTAAAACACGGCCTTCTGGATCAGCGTGCCTGCCGGCTCTCACCGGCCTGTTCATTTGCAAAAAATAGCATTACAAAGTTGTGACTCGGCATATCCAGGGATTGAAGTTCAGAACCACGCCAGTGGTTCGAAACATAGCTTTTATCTGTCACTTTTGGTATGTTGACTGGGTTATTGTTCTGTGACTGAAACGTTAAATTAGGTTAGTTTTACATTAGTTGTGTATGTTCTTTAATAAAATATTTTTTTGCATTTAAAAGACTTCTTAATTGAAACTAGCGTATTACCCGCAGCAGAAATATTCTTAATTTTGCAAATTGTGGTTCTAAAAAGAACCGTTTTGTGTTTCTATTTTTCAAGTCGAACCTGGAAAAATACAAAATGGATTTTTACAGAAGCAACAATCTAAATTTTATATCAATATGATGGCGTTTGTAAATTGTTCAATGGTTGCTGCGCAAGCACCAAAGGCGCGCTCCAACTCTGTATGTCAAATCCGGGGCAAGTTTATTTATTTATTTATTATTAATATACGGGTATCCCCCATTACAATCATAATAGACATACAAAATTATATGCAAGATTATGATACATAACCATACCACTATTATTACATTTATTTATTTTTGGTAATTAAGTTAAAGTTGGTAACTCTACGAGTAATGCCTTCTTATTGTGTTCAATGAACAACAAAAAATGTCTATCTTACATGCATTTAATTCTCTCAGGCAACGTGTTAGAGGAGAATTGTATCCATAATTTGAGGAATGAAATTCGATGAAAAATAAATCATGAATGCGCAGATTTCTCGGTGGAACTTTCAAATTAATTAATTTAAGAATATCTGGGCAATCCACTTGACCTGAGAAAATCTTGAACATAAAACAAACATCATTGCAAATGCGCCGTTTATAAAGAGGTGACAAGTTCAGATTGGTTAGGTTATTATTGTACTTATATGAACAATATCTTACAAATTTCTTTTGGACTTTTTCAACAGCCTGTATTTGAGTCTCATAAAAAGGCGACCAAATGATAGACAAATATTCAAGATTACATCTAACAATGGCACAGAAAACAGTTCTTATGGTAGACAGAGACAAATCGCTACAGTTCCTTAGTGTAAATCTTAGTAGTTTCAAGGCCTTTGAGGTAATCGAATTAATATGTAAATTAAATTCTAATTTTGGGTCCAAAAGGATCCCTAAATCTTTTACTTGATTAACCAGTTTGAGAGGTGTGTTATTAATATTATATACTGTTCGAATAATTTTTTTACCTCTTGAAAATCTCATGTAACAGCATTTATCTATGTTTAGTACAAGACCATTATGTTCTGACCAATCATAAAGGTTATTTATTTCCCATTGTAGGGTGAAAGCATCATGGAATGAGTAAATGTGTTTATAAAGTTTAAAATCGTCTGCGAACATTAATATGCTACAGTTCTTAATGAAGTCTGTTACATCATTTACAAACAGGTTGAATAATAGGGGTGAGCAATGTGCCCCCTGTGGCACCCCTGATGATACATTTATCGTATGAGAAGAAAAATTACCAATTTTTACAATTTGGGATCGATTGCTCAAAAAACTACAAATCCAGTTTAATACATTACCGTTAATTCCCAAAGCATTCAACTTCGCAAGCAGCAATTCGTGGTTTACTCTGTCGAATGCTTTGGAAAAATCAGTGTAAATAGCATCTAGCTGTACACCATTCTCAAAAGCAGAAATTATATCTCGTTGGTAGAGTAATAGGTTAGTGGCTGTTGACTTTCCCTTGCAAAAACCATGTTGCTGAGGAATTAAAAAGTTCTTAACTTGCCAGTATAACTGATCACAGACAAAACTATCTAGTAATTTTGGAATTATAGATTGCTTACATACACTTCTATAATTTTTGATGTTCTGTTTATCACCAGATTTAAAGATAGGACTAATATAACTGATTTTCCATGCGTCTGGAAAAACAGCTGTGTCTAAAGACCTATTAAATAAAATAGATAAGGGTTTACAAACTGAGTAAATGCATTCCTTAAGCAAATAAGCTGGGACCCCATCTGGTCCAGATGAGAATTTGTTTGGTAGTTTACTGATTTATTAAACAAATCCTCCATAGATATTTTATGGAAGACTGCATCAATAACATCAGTTTTCTTATATTGTTTTTTATTATACCTGCATCAGAATCGCCGTTTAAAGCACGCCTGAGCGTGCGAATACAGGCGATTAAAGCTCGCCGAGCTTTAAAGGTTGTCAAGGAAACGACTGAATGCAACAACAGACATGGACGCGACAAAAACGTAAATAATTCTCGTAACTATAGTAGCCATATTATTATGCCCTTTCGATTTATCACGACAAAAATTATTTCTAAGTTTTTAGTGCGTAATTTATTTCCAGTATTGGAGGTATTATAAAAAATAGCGTAAAGTATTCGTGGATAACTGGTCTTTAAAACACTTGCTCTATTTCGAGCACTCCGGCTACGCCGTCGTGCTCGATAACTCGCGCGTGTTTTAAAGACCTTGTTATCCACTCATACTTTAATAAAATATTTTAGGTAAATTGCTGTACACTGTTGAGAAATGTTTAGCAAAAAGATTAGCAATATCTCGGCCATTATTTAGCATTGTACCGCCAGATGCCAGCACATAAAGCACCAGCCTTTACACTGCAAGGTAAATGAGGTTACAGATTACACATACATAATTGTAAATTGTTCTTGCGCTCAAAAATCAAGCATTCTGTGCGTGCGAAAAGATAAAATTGAAAGCATTTTGTTGAATGCGCTTCGCCAGCTCAGCCATCTGCAGTTTAAACGGTGAACCAACGCTTCCAAGTCCCTGGGTAACTAGCTCCAGGCAGATCCCTCGAAAAGCTTGCAAATGAACAGGCCGGTGAGAGCAGGCAGGCACGATGATCCAGAAGGCCGTGCTCAAAAGTATCTAACCTTTTATGCTGTTGATAAATTATTGGTTATTTTTCTGTTTTGGACATGTTTTTTCCTGGAAGCTAAATAAACTCTTACATCTCATAGTAATATACCGTTTGCATGTGTATAATAATTAAACTGTTATTTAAAACAATATGTTTATCTTGCGTTTTGTACGACTTAGGTTTCTAGAAAACATCTGGCCTAAGTAAAGATTATTTACTTATACTCTGTTCAGTAAACATAACAACACAAAGTGGCATTTGATTTCCAAAATTTCATGAATGTACTTCTAAAATTGATCTTCGTCTAGAAATGTAGTTACAAAAAGTTACTAAGACAAATAGGTTAAGAGTGTGACATTTACTTAGCATCTGTCATAATGTTATGAATAAAGCGCGGAAAATATGCAAGAAAATTTGAAAAATATGCGCATGTATATGCAATGTCTCGATTAAAAATATGCAGAGATTTATAAAAAATATAACCAAATATATGGAAGATATGCAACTGCTTTTGCCTTCTGGAAAAAAAATAGAGAAACTTGAAATTAAGAATATTTATTTGATTAATTAGATACAATTAGATACTGTACAAAATAATCTTACACTATTATGGTTATTTATTACTACTTAGTAATTAATATTAATTAGTAATAAAAACTTACATATTACTAAGACATATTAAAACAACTGATAATCAAATGTTTTTCAAAATTCTCTAACAAAAATGATTGCCCTCTATCACTAAACGTATATTTATATATAGAAAAACTTCTTTCTACATCGACAGACATAATTGGAGCATTTTTCAGTTGTGTAACAATATCTGGACTTAACACTAACTCTGCGACTTCTCCTCGTAACACTTTGGCAACATCATTTAAAATACCGTATCCAGGATTCTTTTTGAGTACATTACTTAATTTTTCGTAAACTGTTTTTCCAACTTTTCCCTTAACTTTTGAACATAAATGATCATAAGTATTAATCATTTCCGTAAATTCAGCGAATGGCATGGAACATTTCTCTAAATCTGAAATAGTTTTAGGCACAAAACTATAATTGCTTTTTAAATAAAAAAGTTGCAAGGTAACTCCCAAGATTCCAACAAATTTTTTGACTGTATAATAGCTTGACTACTATCAGTCAAGTCTAAAACGATTTCTTTAATTTTTTCATAATTTTCTGTGTGCAAAAGTGCTGCTTCAAGCCATGTACCCCACCTGGTAATTACAGGTTGTGGAGGCAATGGAGTATTGGGAAGCCTCTCCTTCTAAAATTGAATCTTAAAGGAGGCCTTGAAGAAAATCTTTTTTATGCTACTAATTTTGATTAAAGGAAACTGGTCCCTGATCTCTTCAGCGACCCTATTAATTCCATGCGCTAAGCAGGTGGTGTGAATTAAATTACTATAAAATATTTTCAAATTTTGCCCCGCCTTGACCATATATGGTGCTGCATCTGACAACATTAGCAAAACTTTTTCTGAAGGAACACACTCAGGCAAAAAGAAATTGGATAATCCGTCGTTCACAAATCTAGTTATGGACAAATTATTTGTTTGGTGAAGTTGTTTTGAAGCTATTAAATATGATTTGCAAAGGACATCCTCATGAAGAACATCAATTAGCAGATGCGCAATATATCTACCGCAGTTATCGGTGGTTTCATCTACTACAAAATATATACAATTGTTGCCAATGATTTGTCTAATTTCTGAAATTGTATTCGAATAAATACGTTCAACAAAACTTTTTCTTAAGGTGCTTTCATCAGGTATGTTGTATTTAATATACTTTTGAAAAAAAGATTTGAGGTTTTCATTTGAGATGCTTAACTTTAACAAGCAGAATAATATGAAAAAACTATATACAAGCGGGGTTGTAATCTAGAAAAATAGGCTAATTAACCGCACGTTCATACAATTTGAAAATGTCCTGACAAACATACTTGAATATTAAATTGAAATTTTTAATTAAACGTTTTGCTAGTTTTGCTAGCTTTTTCAGTAAGTTAATAGCATTATAAATATAGCAGTTTTTACAAATAATAATGAGTAGTTTAAGTTTTGGAATACGTTAACATTTTTAAAAAACTTAATGTTAACAAAATTTTACTGGGATTATTCATGTTAATCCATTATTGTAGAACAATTAAGCGGACGCTTTAATTAATAACATTTTGATTAAATAATCTAAAATAGGTACTCATCAATAATTATTATAGTTGCTCACTTAATCTTTTGGTTGATGGATGATAGGACACAATTAGATTTCCGTGATGTACGCCACTGGAATTGTCATAGTAATAAGGTATTTCAATTTCTCCTACTTAGTTGTCAAAAATTCTCGATATGACAACACAACTGTCTGCTTGATTGAAATGTCGCCATAACAGCCATGGTCATATTTAATTAACAACTGCTGCTACACTAGCAAATTACATGCGGCACTCAGGTTACGATTATTTATATTAAAGTGACATACAGTTGTGTTCACATATCGCGAATTTCTAACAACTAAATAGGAGAAATTGAGTTACCTTATTACTGTGATAATCCCAGTGACGTATATTACAGAAATCTAATTGTGCCCTGTCACCTGTCAAGCAAAAGGTTAAGTGAGCAACTATAGTATTTATGTACATGATTTTCACAATTACTTTTCAAAACGTTAAAATTCGTACAGGTACAGTTGTGTTCAAATAAATCGGGAACAGTGTTTTTTCACATGCAGGTTGAGTTAAGAATTGAAGAATATCTCCATGGATTTCCTCTTATCTGAAAGAGTTACAGATATCATTACCTGTTAAAGTTCAATGTAACTCTTTCTGATAGCAGGCAATTCATGGAGATATTCTTCAATTGTTAACTGAACTTACATATGAAAAACACATTGTCCCAGATTTATTTGAACACGACTGTACATTCAATTTGGGAGGATCTTATTTTTTCCAAGATTTCGCATTCTTAAATTTACAACTGTTCAGTAACTGGACTTTGACAGTTTGAAACCTGAAACTATTGTATTATACATATTATAATAAAAATTGGTCCACTACTTGGTTTATATTTCTTAACAACCAATCATAAGATCGACGAAATTTTCAATTGCATCCCCTACATATTCTTAGTATGTGACAACTGTATCCTAAAATTTGCCACCTTGAGTAGATATTATGTAAACTGTTAAACAACATACGGCCGATATTACATACCAATAACTAGAATAATTTATTAGCTTCAACCACAAAATTTATACTTGTCTGTTATATGCTTAATATCGGCCTAATACCGTTCAATACATACTATTAACTGAATTGGAGTACGAATGAGAAACACAATGTAATACAGGATTTAGAAAATTAAAAAGAGTATTAAGTGGTAAAACACGTTGCAGAATTTATATTCTGCAGCTTAACTTTAATCTATTTAAGTTATATTTTGTTTCTGGGTTAATGCATGTATTTGAATAATAATAGCATATTATTATTACTATTATTATTGTAAAATTACAATCTACTTTTGTTGTAGATGAACTTCCTTTGGATCATATATCATTAAAAGAAACGAACATAATCACCATTAAATAAGAAACTATGGAAAATAAGTCTTGTAATTCTGCAGGAACTGCATCGTCCAAATCACAAAACACGATTACCAATGAACATTCTGATACGCCATCTATTAAACAAGAAGTAATCGAATTAAAGGATAAAAATTATGAAAACAAAACATTTGACAAAATTAACATAAATACTGCTTCTGGTGAAAAGAAACATTATAGTGGCTCTGTTTTTGAATTTGGAACAGCACAGAAAAGTAGTTTAATTAAACATATGACAATTCATACAGGAGAAAAGCTGTACCGTTGCTGTGTTTGTGAATACAGAGCAGGACGTAAAAGTAATTTAGTTGCACATATGACAACTCATACAGGAGAAAAGCCATACAGTTGCTCTGTTTGTGAATACGGAACAGCACATAAAAGTGATTTAGTCAAACATACGACAACTCATACAGGAGAAAAACCGTTCCGTTGCTCTGTTTGTGAATTTGGAACAGCACAAAAAAGTAGTTTAGTTGCACATATGACAACTCATACAGGAGAAAAGCCATACAGTTGCTCTGTTTGTGAATACAGGACAGCACGGAAAAGTAATTTAGTTGCACATATGACAACTCATACAGGACAAAAGCCGTACATTTGCTGTGTGTGTGAATACGGAACAGCACATAAAAGTCATTTAGTCAAACATATAAAAACTCATACAGGAGAAAAGCCGTACCATTGCTTCGTTTGTGAATACAGAACAACACAAAAAAGTAGTTTAGTTGCACATATCACAACTCATACAGGAGAAAAGCCATACAGTTGCTCTGTTTGTGAATACAGGACAGCACGGAAAAGTAATTTAGTTGCACATATGACAACTCATACAGGACAAAAGCCGTACATTTGCTGTGTGTGTGAATACGGAACAGCACATAAAAGTCATTTAGTCAAACATATAAAAACTCATACAGGAGAAAAACCGTACCGTTGCTCTGTTTGTGAATTTGGAACAGCACAAAAAAGTAGTTTAATTGCACATATGACAACTCATACAGGAGAAAATCCGTACATTTGCTCTGTGTGTGAATACGGAACAGCACGTAAAAGTGATTTAGTCAAACATGAAAACTCATACAGGAGAAAAGCCGTACCATTGCTTCGTTTGTGAATACAGAACAGCACAAAAAAGTAGTTTAGTTGCACATATGACAACTCATACAGGAGAAAAGCCATACAGTTGTTCTGTTTGTGAATACAGGACAGCACGGAAAAGTAATTTAGTTGCACATATGACAACTCATACAGGACAAAAGCCGTACATTTGCTGTGTGTGTGAATACGGAACAGCACATAAAAGTCATTTAGTCAAACATATAAAAACTCATACAGGAGAAAAACCGTACCGTTGCTCCGTTTGTGAATTTGGAACAGTACAAAAAAGTAGTTTAATTGCACATATGACAACTCATACAGGAGAAAAGCCGTACATTTGCTCTGTGTGTGAATACGGAACAGCACGTAAAAGTGATTTAGTCAAACATATGAAAACTCATACAGGAGAAAAGCCGTACCATTGCTTTGTTTGTGAATACAGAACAGCACAGAAAAGTCATTTAGTTCAACATATGAAAACTCATACAGGAGAAAAGCCATACAGTTGCTCTGTGTGTGAATACAGAGCAGGACATAAACGTAATTTAGTTGCACATATGACAACTCATACAGGAGAAAAGGGATACAGTTGCTCTGTTTGTGAATTCGGAACAGCACGTAAGAGTGATTTAGTCAGACATATGAAAACTCATACAGGAGAAAAGCCATACAGTTGCTCTGTTTGTGAATACAGAGCAGCACAGAAAAGTAGATTAGTTGCACATATGACAGCTCATACAGGAGAAAAGCCATACAGTTGCTCTGTTTGTCAATATAAAACAACACAGAAATGTCATCTAGTTATACATGTGAAGACTCATACAGGAGAAAAGCCATACAGTTGCACTGTTTGTGAATACGAAACAGCACATAAAAGTGCTTTAGTCAGACATATCAAAACTCATACAGGAGAAAAACCTTAGAGTGACCGTCTTTGTGCATACAGAACAGGACATAAATGTAATTCGTTTGGCAAGCATAAATTACCAAAGGTGTCCTCGTTGGCGTTTTCATATGCTTTAAAACTGAAAAAGTATTGAAACCTTCCGACAATGACGTGTTTGCCTTTTTTACAGTGGTACAATCCTCGCAAGAATGAATAGAAAAACATTTTATCAATAAATAACTGCATACATATTCCATGTCGAGTTGGCAACGCGAGTAGACGCGTTTAACGGGCGTTCCCGCTGTGAATGTGTATAACATTGAAATTTGGATAAGTGAAGAATATATAATAATAAAATGGTCTTCACACAGGGTCAACTAAGTGATATAAGAAACTGTACCAAAAGTGTTATCGAGGAACACTTTGCTAATAGTAAAGTGTTTGATGTGTTAGTGGCAAAGCTTGCCGATATCGTGGTCAACAAATTAGAATCCAGATTTGAGAAGATTGAAAAACTAATAGACAAATGCGGTACGTTGGAAAATGTGGTAGTCAGTTTACAAAAAGATAATGAAGAACTGTCTGCGAAAGTTGATAGGTTAGAACAGTACACGCGGCGTAATAGTGTAAGGGTATTCGGTATACCAGAGGCTAAAGATGAAAATGTCGAGGTATTTAATAGCCATCTGGGTGTAGAGATAATCCCGGACCAAATTGATCGCTGCCACAGAATAGGTGCTTACAGCTCTAATCACTCGAACACGAAGCCTACTCGTCCCCATGCCATTGCAATAACGTTTTTCTAAACAGGAAGAAATTGAAGGGCACCAACATGGTTATCAAGGAAGATTTAACCAAGCAGCGCCTGGATTTATTCAAATATGCAGTTGAAAAATTCGGTTTTAAAAATGTGTGGACCAAGGACGGTGCGATAAACTTAATCAAGGATGGGAAAAAGTGCGTAATCCACTCATCGTATGATATGGATAAATTATGCGGGTAGATGGATGATCATTGCAGCTGACTGATATATCCAAAAAGTTTGGTTTTCGAAGCGTGTGGACAGCATATGGAACTGTAAAGGTGAAGTTCAGTGACAAGATCTACAGAATACGGGAATCGGACGACCTCGAAGCCACAAAATGAATTTATGCGTTATAAGAGATAATTAATTATGCCTTTCTTATAATTCTTCCTTAGTTTAGTTATAGATAATATGTGTTCGCTTTCATTTTTAAATTCGGTACTAATAACTAGATTGATCGGGATTTCTATTATTTGGTTATGGTATATCATTATTCAGAGCTAACAGTAGCGCCTACTGATGTTGGCGTTTATTGCTAGCATATATTTTTCTTTCCTTTGTTGTTGATAAAGAAATTGTTCTTATTTATTACTGCTAATGTTTATTTTTATTAAATTTTAATTTAAGTAACGTTATGTTATTATTGCTACACGCTTGATGAAAATAATAATGAACGTCATTTTGTGTACGGCGCACTAAAACTCGTGTTTTTATATTAGTGTTACTCCTACAGCGCAGGAATTTACTAATTATTGTTAATTTTCAAATTTTGGTCAATCGGCGGACGTTTGTTGCTATTTTTACTCCTGTAGTTTGCCATTATATATTTTTTTTCTTTTACTATATATAATTATTAAATTTTTCAGATATCCTGTGGTTATGCCTGCCAAAAATGCGTTTAAAGTGGCGCATGTGAACATTCGTTCTCTACCCTCAAAATTTTCTTCATTTAAGGAATTGGTACATCTTAATGACTGGGATGTTATAGCCATCTCCGAAACATGGCTGGTGTCTCATGCAAATGATGTAATTAATATTGAACATTATAATTTTTTTTGTAAAGACCGGCCTACAAGAGGAAGCGGTGTTGGCTTGTACGTGAAAAGTAAATACAGATGTACAGTGTTGCAGCAGGTTGGTTCTAATGTGGAGCAAATGTGGGTAAATGTTTTTGTTGATAAAATATCTTTTGCTGTCTGAGTTCTTTATCGTCCTCCAAATTTTGATAAAAATGTATTTATTAATGAATTTGAACAATCTTTAACTAACGTTATGTTAAAAAGCGAAAATATTATCTGTGTCGGAGATTTTAACATTGATATATTTCAGGTTGAGGATGTGTGGGCGAGTCGATTATTGTCTTTGTGCGAATCCTTGGGTTTAACGCAAATTATAGATTTACCTACCCACGTTACAAAAACTAGGGCAACTCTTATTGATTTAATTTTTGTAAGTTGTATTGATGATGTTTTGCAAAAAGATGTAATGAATGTATCGCACATTACCGATCATGAACTTGTTTCGTGTGAGATAGGAGCTAATAATCAAATCACTCAAAGTGAACATTATACCTATAGGGACTTGAAAAACATAAATATTGATTTTTTTATGCTAGATTTGCAATCTCTACCTATCTTTTATGTCACAGAATTAGACAATATTGATGACAAAATTAGTTTCCTCAATGAAAGTATTTTAAATTTGTTTAATTTGCATTCACCGTTAAGAAATACTGCAAAAAATAAACGCAGAAAATACGCGCCATGGATAACTGACAACGTGACAACCTAAAGCTACTTATGACACTACGTGATAAGGCGTTAGTGAAATTTAAGCATACTAAAACCATAGAACACTGGAATTACTACAAAAGTTTACGTAATTTAACTAACAAAACCATTAACTTAGAAAAGAAAGCGTATTTGGAGTACAAAATAAATATGAATAAGAAAAATAAAAACATAATTTGGCAGGAACTAAATAAGTTAAAGGTTCTTAATAGCAAAAAGTTAAACAACATTCCTGAGAACTGAGCAGATGTTGATGCCATTAATAATTATTTTGTGAATTCGATTCCAAAAATCGAAAATAATCTTCGAGCCGAATCTGTTCTATACTACCAAAACATCTTAAAAACTAACTTTGATAACTTGTTCAAATTTCATACTGTAAGCGAAAATGATATTCGCAAAATTATTAACAGCATTAACTCTAAAGCTTATGGATCAGATAATATCTCTATTGAGATGCTAAAATTATGTTGTCCGTATATTGTTCCCATTGTAACACATGTAATAAACTTTTGTATCGAAAATTCAGTGTACCCACAAATATGGAAGCAATCCAAGGTGATACCGTTGCCTAAGCTGAGTCCTCCCTGCAATGTCAAAAATTATGGAAAAAGTTATGGCTTTTCAGATTCGAGAGCATCTAAATCGGCATAATATCCTCCCTGAATGTCAGTCAGGTTTTAGACCCGATCATAGTTGTACAACAGCATTAATTAATATTGTAGATGACATTATTGTGGAGACTGATTCTGGAAAACTTACATTATTAATTCTTCTAGATTTCAGTAAAGCCTTTGATACTCTCGATTAGGGTTTCCAGTCCCGCGATCCGGTCCCGGGACAGTCCCGGGATTCTACCACATAAATCGAGTCCCGGGACCACAGCCAGAACAGGCGAAGTCCCGGGACCATGTCAACATGCGTGCGTATACTCGATATCAGAGAATTAGGACGGGTATTCACCGGCGTACGGCGTATTACTCATGCCTCTTGCACATTTTGCATTATTTGCGTTTTGGGTAGGCAGGAGAGGTATTATTTTCGGTAGGTTAGAATTAAACCTGTGTTGTTTCAGCCACATTTGCATATATTCTTCGATTTATGTATTTGTTTGTTTTTTTGTTGGATTTAGATATGTGCGAAGAAGCTGAATAATTTATATTTTTGGGTTTTCAGTGTGTTCGTTATTTGTCTGCTAAAGCGTTACAATTAGAATGAATTCCGATTCGCAACCTGCCTTCCTTCTACACTAAAAACACGATTTGAAGTCAATATGGCGACAATTTTATATATTGAAGATAAAACAATTGGCGAAATGTAAATTTGGTTCCTACAAACTTATCATAATCAGAGGTAGCTTGACGAAAGGATTACACAAACACTTTGCAGTTCAAAGAAAAGCAAAAGATGAAGAGCGACAGACATTTTTAGTACCAAAAGAAAGCAACGAAGCTGTAGGCGAGCGCCAACACAAATTATCAGCACAGAAATACTTTATTTAACTTAAAACACTAGTTTTTCTTCGGAAATTTCACCTGAACACTATTTTCCTTTCGGGACCATTTTTGGGATCTTTGGGACTAGTCCCGGGACTTGAAATTTAACTCGTAAGTCCCGAAAACACTTTTGGTCCTGGGACTTGAAAACCCTACTCTCAATCACTCGGTTTTAGAAGCAATTCTACATTTTATCGGATTCGATAACACTGCTGTTAAATTATTGCGTACACATTTATTGGGCCGTTCACAAAGGGTGTTTCTCAACGGAAATATATCAGAATCTGTTGAAATTAATACAGGTGTACCGCAGGGCTCTATTTTAGGACCAATTTTGTTTACTATTTACACGTGTCATATATTAGACAAGAGCCTTCAACACTGTAACTATCACTTATATGCTGACGATACACAGCTTTATGTGTCTTTTCATTCGAACGATTTGGATACTACATTAAATAATATACAAAGTGATTTAAATAATCTCATAAAAATATGTAATAAACATTCACTTCATATAAATCCTACTAAATCTAATGTAATGCTGTTCGGTGGAAAGACAGAAAGAGCTTTAGTAGCAGATAAAATAAAATTGTATCTGGACAACAACCTGCTCCTCTTGAAGGATGAGGTAAAGAGTCTTGGTGTTGTGCTTGATGCTAGCTTAAGATTTAAGACTCACATTAATACCTGCATAGGGAGAGCATACTCGAGCTTAAAGCTGATATACTCAAGCAGGCAATTTTTAAATAAAACTGTAAAAACAATGTTGTGCGACTTACTCGTGTTATCGCAATTCAACTATGCAGATGCTTTATATACTCATTGTATTGATTCAAAAGATTTCAAAAGAATTCAATTAGTACAAAATACAAGCAGCGATCAGAAAGGTAGGCAGAGAAGAAAAAGAAAAAGGCAAACATATTAAAGTAGGGTACCAAAAATTAGAAATAAATGGTACCAAATATAAATGGACAGATGCAGAAGGTGGTCGCCTGAAAAAGGTGGTCAATACGGAGCCAAAAAAGTAATCAAAGACGTAAAGGACGGAACCAATAAGACGAAACTAGCAACGACAAGGATTACGAATAAAAAAAACTACATAAACCCAATCATATCAATAAATAACAATAATACTACAGTAACAAAAGAAAAAAATACTTGGTGGAAAATAGGAACATGGAATATACGGAGTTTAAAAGGAAAAGAGAAGGAGTTGGAAGAAGAATTTGAAAGAACGGGACTAAATATATTAGGGATAACAGAAACCAAAAAAAAAGGGATAGGAAGCTCAACATTGGGAAATGGTCACATACTTATATTTAGTGGAGTACAGCAACAGCAGGAGTAGGGTGCATAGTACACAAGAATTGGGTACATAAGATAAACAAATGGGATGCAAAGTCAGAAAGAATATTGTCGGTTGAAATAAAAGATACAAAACAGAATATAAAAACAGTTATAATAACGTATGGACCAAATAGTGATGATAAAGCAGAGGTTAAAGATGAATACTGGCAAGAATTGACTGAAACAACGGAAAGTGCAAAAGGAAAAATATACATAGTAGGCGATTTTAACAGTAGAATAGGAAAGAAAGACAATACGTATAAAGAAGTAATAGGAAATTTTGGTGAGGATTTTAGAAACAATAACGGCGAAAGGTTACTAGAATTCTGTTTGCTACAGAATATGATCATAACTAATACATGGTACCAACACAAACATACATAGATACACTCGAGAAGCACCTAGTAGAGGAGAAAAGTCTATAATTGATTATATATTAGTAGAAAAACACAATAGGACACTAATAAAAGACACAAGAGTAAGAAGAGGACCAGAAATAAACAGCGATCACTATATGCTAGTAGCGGAAATTAAAGAAGACATAGACAAAAGTAATAATAAAACTGAAGGAAGTAAAAGGAAGATAGAATTCGAAACAATAAAAACATATAAATTAAAGGAAGAGGAAATAGCTAAAAAATATGCTAAAGTAGTGACAGATAAATTAGAAAACAAACTTAGAAAGAATAAGGATAAAACGGTAGAACAGATGTGGACAGTATTTAAGGACACATTAGTAGATGCAGCAAAACAGGTATGTGGAGTTAGCAAAATAACAAACAAAAGAAAACAAACAATTTGGTGGACTGAAGAGATAAAGAATCAGATAAAAAGAAAGAAGAAGGCATGGAGCAATTACCTAACAAATAGAACTACAACAACATATGAGGAATATAAAATGCAGAGGAAATATGTGAAAGACATAGTAACAGAGGCAAAAAAGAAAAGTTGGAGAGACTTCAGACTAAAACTAGAAAAGGACAGCAAAGGAAACCAAAAGCTATTCTTTAAGGTTGTGAAAAAAATGAGACAAGGAAAAAAGAATGAAGAAAGTTACATAAAAAGTACAAGTGGGGAAGTATTGACAGAAGAATCAGACATAATGAATAGATGGAAAGAGCACTTTCAAAATTTGTTGAAGGCTACAGAAGAAGATATAAAAACAGACAAGAGAATTCCAAGGGCACCGGAAGAAGAAAAGGAAACAGAAATAAAAATGGAAGAGTTGAGAGCAGCGATTAAATGGTTAAAAAATGGAAAAGCCCCAGGAGTAGACAAAATTACGACAGAAATGATAAAAAAGATGGGAGAAAGAGGAATGCAAGTATTACTGGAACTAAGTAACATGGTATGGAGAGATGCAAAAATACCAAAGGAATGGGAAGTAGCTCTGATTATCCCATTATACAAAAAAGGGGATACCAAGGACTGTAACAGCTATAGGGGAATCTCGCTGCTAGGTACTGTAGTGAAGATATATGAGAAAATACTTGACAGTAGATTGAGAGCAGAAATTGAAAGTACATTGAATGAGGCTCAGAGTGGGTTCCGGAAAGGTAGGAGTGCGCAGAACCATATATTCACAGTAAGGCAAATCATAGATAAAATATTACAGCAAGATGACAAAGCAGCTATAGCATTTATTGACTTAGTAAAAGCGTTCGATAAGGTGCCAAGAGAAAACGTGTGGAACAGTTTACATAACAGAAACGTAGGCAAACAATTAATAAGAGCCATTCAAAGCCTATATAGAAGGACTGAGAATAAAGTTATAAGTAACAATATGAGTTCTGCAGCATTTACTACGAAGGAAGGACTAAGACAAGGAGGTGCTCTGAGCCCGTTATTATTTATTATATTCATGGATGATATACTAAATAAATGCACAAGTAAAGTTAAAAAACTAAGCATAGGCCATAAAAACTTGCAAAGAGTAATGATATCAGAAGGAGCTTTTGCAGATGATATCATGTTGATAGCACCGAACGGGAAAGATCTAAAGGAAGGTTTGAAGATATGGAGCAAAACACTCAAAGAATATGGAATGGAAATGAATAAGGAAAAAACAAAGGTCATGGCAATAGGAAAACAGCAGGAAATGAACATAGAAATAGACGGCATAAAAATAGAGACAGTTGGTTCATATATATATCTGGGAGTAGAAATTGAAAGTACAGGAGGGCAAGAAAATGAGATCAATAACAGGATAAGGAATGCGATTAAAACATACTATGCGATCAATAACAGTATCATTAACAAGAAAGAAGTGACAAGGAAAACAAAAATAAATGTTTACAAAGTCATCTACAGACCAATCATTACATACGGGTGCGAGTCATGGATCCTAACAGGCAGGCAGAAGAGCAGGATACAAGCAGTCGAGATGAAATACCTACGGAGAATTAGAGGAGTCACAAAGAAAGATAGAATTAGAAATATACAAATAAGGCAAGATCTAGAAGTGCAGCCATTAATAGAATTTATTGAACAAAGACAGCTTAGTTGGTGGGGGCACCTACAAAGAATGGAGCACATGCGTCCAGTGAAACAAGTTTGGGAGGCCAAAATACAGAAGAGTAAAAAAAAGGAAGACCCAAAAAAACCTGGGATAAAATGATTGGAGAAATACTCAAGAGACGAGGATGTACATGGAAGGAAGCACAAAAGAAGGCAAGAAACAAAAAAGAGTGGGCAAAGTTTGTTTACCAAAAACAGTGAAAGTATTAAAAATAAGTGAAACTGTAAGAACTAAGAATAAACTAAAGTGCAAGCACGTTAATAAATAAAGAAAACTGAACACGCCACACACCACAATCGTGGTAAAGTGGCTTATGATTATATATATATATATATACAAAATAACTGTTTGCGTTTGATACATGGCATTAGGAAATATGAACATATCTCACACAAATTAAAAGAAACGGGATGGCTTAACATGTACAGTCGAAGAAAATTGCATACTGCTGTATTATATTATAAAATAATAGCAAAAAGATCACCTAAATATTTAACAAGAAAAATTACATACCGTACAGATAGATGTTCATAATTTAAACTTACGACATAGGGGACTATTAACGATACCCCATCATAGAACCTCTTTATTTGAAAGATGTTTTACATATAATATTTGCATGGCTTACAATAATTTCCCTGAAAATATCAGAAATACATCTGTAACTAACTTTAAGAATTCATATAAGCAGTTGTTATTTGAACAGGATAAATAGATAGCGTCACTAAATTTACACATTCTTCTTTTTCATTTTACACATTTGTTGTTGGGCATACTTACAGGAATATTATTAGAAATTACAACTTTGGGGGTAGTAGAAGATCAGTCACGCACTTGTTGCAGTGATTGAACTACTCCTTTTTCCGCTTCGTGGATTTATATTAAATTATGTATTTGTTTTTCTTTGTATTTTATGGCGAAGTTGAATAAACATTATTATTATTATTATTATATCTAAATGCATTTTTTTTCTGCTATTGCTGTTTATAGTTAATTGTTTCAACTGTTTATAGTCAGTTGTTTCAACAGATATCAAATGTAATTGCTTAACGTAATTCAGTATAAACTGATTGAGGCCGTAATTGCGATGTAGGGAGAGTAATCATTTTTGATAAATCAGAATCAAAATCTTCGGTACAGTTTGCCAATTTGCCAATTTGCCAACCAGTTGCACTTTTGATTGTTTTAGCGACATTTGTATTTTCAAAATTAACAATTTTAATGTTCTTGAGAAAGGTGTGGGCATTTTCTAAAAATTGTATTTGTTTTTACGAACCCATAAAAGCTCTAGCATATATTTTACAGTCGCTCCTAGAAGAATTTAAAATATTAGAAAGTTTGTCAAAAAACTCGATAAATCTAGCGGTTCCTGCTGCTTCTAGAGACAAGGTTTTTAAACTTACATATGTTTATATAGCAGCAGCAACGGTTTGACTTAAAATTTGGCTTGTTAGTTTGACCTTCATTTTCTGAAAATTATTTGGATTAACATGAGCCTCAGTGTTTGTATCTTAAATTAAGCAGCTTATACGATTGATAAAAAGAAACAATATATTTCCGACATGCCTGATCATTATCGAAGAGAAAGTTATATTTTATCAAATTCTAATAGATTTAGTTAAATGGGGTACATCAAAAATATAAAATATTTTTACCGTTTAGCTAGAAAAGACTTTTCCAAAGTAATATTTAATTTGTTCAATTATTTAATTCACCTGTAATCTGTCAAAAAGTGACCAATGAAAATCCAGAATTTGACGTTTCTTGACCCATCAAAAAAATATCAACGGATATATCTCCCTATAAGGTATTCAAGTGACTATTCAATTCACCTGTCATCTGTCAAAAAGTGACCAATGAAAATCCAGAATTCTGACGTTTCTTGACCAATCAAAAAAATATCAGTGGATATATCTTCCTAGAAGGTTGTTTAGGAACCAAACATAAATTTTAATCCTTTTAATTTAATTAGGCGTCTATTTCACAAACATATTATATTGCATACGGAAAATGCTTAACAAAGCGTCAGCAGTAATGCAATCAGTGCTCGAATGACCTGGTGAATAGCCTGCAATTCTGCACTCTGCTAGTTGTTTGTTATGAAATTGAATACGCAAGTGCATATGCGAGCTGAAACGAGGGCAAATATTAAACTGTAAGCTAAGTCAGTATTTTTATATGTATAAATAGAAAAATATTCTAGTCAATAAATATACAGTTTGAAGTTTTTGTTTCACTGTGTCACGCTGACCAACGGCCCCAGGTCTTTTTTGGTACATCATCTCGTGTGAGACCGCACGAGACCGTTGGTTTGCACCCCTTTTTAATTCCTGCACCCCTAAGAGATTCCTGCAACTGTCCAAATTAAATTCATACAGTCCATTACAAGCTCCACCCTGAACATTTTGATCCTTCGAGCCATTAAAACGTTCCTGCCCCTAGTATCTGATATTTCGAGCCTTTCAACGTTCCTGCCCCTAGCATTTGGTCCAGTGATCTCTTAAAACGTACCAGCCCTCATCGAACAAGACCGTTACGATGGCGCAGCGACGGGAGATTTTCACAACCCAAGAAGATTTAGCAGAATCCATTCGCAGGCAGATTATCAACGTGAGGAAGGATGGCCCATCAAGAAAAAATGCAGCATATATCACCGCTCGCAGATCCACCCTAAAACAACTTTGGGAAGAATTTGAGGCCAACCATTCAGACCTGGCGAAGGAAGTCGAGGAAGAACACCCTTATTTTAAAAACAATTTTTTTCAGCAAACCAAAGACGTTTACAATGAAGGGGTTGCCCTGCTCGACAAGTGCGAAGAAAATCTAGCCACACTAGGTGAAAGTTCACAGCAGCCAGCTGTACCAAAAGAAGATACGACCGCACGTGCTGACAAGGAGGGACAGTTTCGAATAAGAAGGCTACAGATCAAGGTAAATTCACTCCAAAGCGACATTCAGGAAGTCTGTAATAGGTTGAATGAGGAATGCAGTAAAAGGTATTACGAATACAACATTAAGAACATCAAGGATGATTGGGATGACATCAGAGCTCTAAACGAGGAGATATTATCCCACGGTAGCTACGACGACAAGGAGTTCCACGAGACCAAGAAGATGGTCAACGAAATAATTATGCTCCTGTTCCAGCACATCCAGGATGAAGATGTTCAAAGTGTCAAGGAAAACAGCCATGCGAATATAGTGTTACCTGCTCTCAAAATTCCAGTTTTTGAAGGGACCTACGAAGCATGGCCTAGCTTTAATGACATTTTCCGAAGAATTGTTCATGAAAACCCACGACTAAGTAAGGCGGAAAAAATGCAGTACTTGAAGTCGCAGTTACGAGGGGAAGCCAGCAAGTTAGTGCAACACCTGGAGGCAACTGAAGCCAATTACGAGTCTGCATGGTTCATTATAAGGAACAGATACGACAACACCAGGCTGCTACTTGCGAAGTATTTAGATGACATAGTCAACCAGGCAACCCTGTCGAACGAATCTGCAGAAGGGATCAAGAAACTCCATGACACGACTGCAGAATGCCTAAGAGCAATTGAGAACTTAGGAATTGAAACGGCCACATGGGGGCCTATCATGTGTCATATAGTGACACGGAAGTTGGACAAGGAAACCAACAGACTGTATGAGCAGTCACTAACGGCACCAAGAGAAGTGCAAAAATTCGAGCAGCTACTGAATTTCTTAGAAACAAGATTTCAGTCGCTGGAAGCTGTACAAAGACGGAACAAACTCGAGCCCAGAAAACAAGGAATTGGGAAACCATGGGAAAGTCACCAGGATCGGTGGGCAGTGAAGACGTACCACACCGCTGACATATCGTGCTTCCACTGCGGAGGATCACACAGCATTAAATCCTGCCCAAAATTCAGCAATCTGAATATATCCGAACGTTGGGACTTCATAAAGAATGAAAAATTATGTTCAAACTGCTTAAAGCCTACAGGAAAATATAACTCCAGACACTTTTGCCCAGGGAAATGCAAGGTATGTAATAAAAGACATCATTGGCTTTTGCACGAAGATTTTAGCAAACAACAGCAACAACAGCCTCCCAAGACCACAACGGCAATTTCCAGTGCGACAGCAACCAATGAGAACGAAAACATTGTTGCAAGCCTAGTAGGAAGACAGCATCGCAACGTTTTGTTTGCAACTGCCCTAATTAAGGTCCAGTCATCCTCAGGGAGTTTGGAGTATCTCAGAGCCCTGATAGACTCCGGATCACAAGCATCATTCATCACAGGAGATGCAGCTCAAACGCTGGGTCTACCAGAAGAAAAGGTGAGAGTGCACATTTCTGGATTAGGCAAGAAAGGAGCAGGTACAGCGCGAGGACAATTAACTGTAAACCTACGTCCACGATTTCCAAGCAACTACACAACCACATGTGAGATGCTGATACTGCCACAGCTAACCAAGTCACTTCCAGAAAAACCAGTCGAAAACTATCGACTTCAGGACTGTAAGAATATGGTGTTGGCTGATCCACTATTTCAGAAACCTGGACCAATAGACGTTATCCTAGGAGCAGACATCTACAAGGAAATCATTTTGGAAGGAGTACGAAAATTCAACGGAGGCCTGTTAGCGCAAAACACGGAACTTGGATGGATCATCACGGGGAATGCAACAGCACCATCAGAAGAAAGGAAAATTCTTAGCATGTCGCATGTGCTGCAGAAGATGAACAGCTCACAAAATTTTGGGAGATTGAAGAAGTTGTACCAGAAAAGATGATGTCCAACGAAGACAAGGAATGCGAAGAATTCTACAACTGCAACCACCAGAGAAATGCTGATGGTACATATACAGTGAAAATTCCGTTCAAGGAACCAATAGAAAAACTTGGGGATTCAACAATACATATGCAAGTGGGAGATCTAGTGTTACAGAAGGATGACAACAGTCCTCCCAATCGATGGCCTTTAGCAAGAGCAGCAGAAGTGCATCCAGGCACCTATGGTGGTGGCAGAGTTGCAGCTGTTAAGAAAAAGGAAGATACAATTCTCAAGCGTCCTATCACCAAACTCGGTCCGTTACCAAGACAGGAGGAAGAGGAAAGAAGTAGAAAGCAAAGCAGGGGTAGTGGAGTGTCAACAGTAACAAAAACTATAACACTCTTACTTACGTTATGCACCATAATTTCGGCAAGCAAGGGATCATATACAGTAAAGTATCCGTCACCTGGCCTATTCATTGAAGAACTTGGCCACGCAAAACTCTCGAGGGGAAACTTCAGGATCGAAGTAGCAGTGAACATCTCCAGCATCCAAGTAGATGAAGAAGATATAAACAAGACAATCCAACAAATGAATACCTTATGCGACAAGGCACTGGTATTATCTGCAGAATCCCATTGCAAAGAATTAAATCATCACCTGAGAGAGCAGCAAAGACAGATCATCTGGAATATGAGAAGCATTTATAGTCAAGATGTCAGAACCAAGCGAGGATTATTAGGGCAACTACTAACCTCAGTGTTTGGAGTCAACGATGAAGTCTACCATGACATCGAATCATTGGAGAAAAATCAATTAGAATTAATACATTCATCTAATCGTCAGACGAAGATCATGTTGTCAACTGCAGCAACTCTAAATGAGACTAAAGCCAGAATATCCCAGAAGTTGGATAATTTTCGAAGAAAACTCAATGAAGGGTTGCTAGCAATCAATGAGATGGAACCTTGGTACAAGAAGACGGACGACAACAAGCTAAACATACATGTGTTGACTTCATATCAGATGGCTACCAACTACTTACAAGAGATGGGTGAGAAGTACAAACAACTTCTAAATGTAAAATTTAAAAGGGCAGACATCATGCAATTTATTCCATCGTCACAATTTGACAGAATAATGACTAATGCAATGGTCAATCTTCCAGCAAACCTAGAGATTTTTACTACGCCAACGCACAAGATGGAAGCTAGCTTCAACAATGAATCAATCGAGATCTTCAGTTATTTTCACATAACTGAGAAGCGGGAATACAACTTGATAAAACCAACTCCTATTCCAGTAAAGAAAGGAAATGGAACCTACGCATCGCTGAACTTGCCAATGGAATTCTTAGCTATCAACTACAACGAACAAACATATTTCGAAATCCAAGAAGACAAGTTGAAGGAGATCGAGCCAATAGGGAAACATCTTTACCTATGCAGGCCATCAGCCGTCCGAAGTATTGAAGACAATCCGAACTGCATCATTGATGAGATCTACCAGCGATTGAACAAGGTTAAATGTTTGGTCCATCAGTTTACAGTTAAGACACTGGTATGGAAGAAACTGTACGCAGCAAATACATGGTTGTTTATTCCCAATCAACCCACAACAGCAGCAGTACAATGCAGCGGGAATCGAGAAGATGTGAAGATTCAAGATGTTGGCATAATCCAAATATCCCCAGATTGTACTATATACACCAAACGGACTACTTTGCATACTCAGCTATTCACTACTATTCCTGTCGTAGCTGGGTTCAATAAACCAATGCAAGTAACTATTAACACTACTTTGCAGAATACGAGCACACACCCTCAACTGCAAATGGAGGAACCTGTGTTGCTACCGTCCGATCATTTTCAACGCCTACAAGAAGAAGAAGACGAGTTGCAGCTACATCAGGAATATCCATTGTGGCACCATCAACATACTATCATGGTGAACACTGGTACTACAATCGGTATCTTGGTATCAGTTTGTATCATCTGGACATTATGGAAGTACTGGAGAAAGAACAGGAAACCGCAGCCACGCCCAAATGCAGACCCGTCAGAGAGCTTCAGGTTACAACCACTGCCACCTGAGGAAGAAGATGGAGAAACAGCCTCAGCCACACCATCCCGGCCCTTTGTCGCTCGGCAGAATGTTTAGGAACCAAAAATAAATTTTAATCCTTTTAATTTAATTAGGCGTCTATTTCACAAACATATTATATTGCATACGGAAAATGCTTAACAAAGCGTCAGCAGTAATGCAATCAGTGCTCGAATGACCTGGTGAATAGCCTGCAATTCTGCACTCTGCTAGTTGTTTGTTATGAAATTGAATACGCAAGTGCATATGCGAGCTGAAACGAGGGCAAATATTAAACTGTAAGCTAAGTCAGTATTTTTATATGTATAAATAGAAAAATATTCTAGTCAATAAATATACAGTTTGAAGTTTTTGTTTCACTGTGTCACGCTGACCAACGGCCCCAGGTCTTTTTTGGTACATCATCTCGTGTGAGACCGCACGAGACCGTTGGTTTGCACCCCTTTTTAATTCCTGCACCCCTAAGAGATTCCTGCAACTGTCCAAATTAAATTCATACAGTCCATTACAAGCTCCACCCTGAACAAGGTATTCAAGTGACTATTTTAAACAAATGTGATTTTTATTAGAAAACGTCAATATTACTGTTCTGTTACTATAGAAATTACGTAGTTTGTTGCTAGATTTACTGAAAACTAATTTGAAAAAGTAGTTTGGTTCATTAAATAATCCCTCGAATACCATTCTTAGTCAAACTTAAGTAGATTATTTTTGCGGTGATATCACTACTCATGTCCATTGCGCTTGGGATTAGGACTCGTGCTAGCGCACTCGTCCTAATCGTACCAAAGCGCAATGGACATTCGTGACACCGCCGCAAAAATAGTCGACATAACTTTGACTACTCATGGTATTATAAGTGAATATTTTAAACAAATGTGATTTTTATGAGAAAAAGTCAATTTTAGTTTTCTATTTGTTACGGTATTAAAAGAACTTTACGACACCCACCCAAGGTGAGCATCGCACCACGGAATCAGTCCTGAAAAACTGGCACACTTGCCCTGAAATCGGTTCGGAATAGACTAAGGGGCCACGGCTGGGACGCTCAGGGAGTCGGGCGTGAGTCACACGATACGTTCTGGGCAAGCGCGTGGTGGCATAATATATACAGGGTATGTCGAAATCATGAGGGCGCCACCAAGCCTGTCTTAACCCGGCTAACCGGGCCTGGACGGTTAGACGGGAGCGAAGCATGCAAAATACTCCGCCAATAGGATTACTCAAGAGTTGCAAGGTCAAATAACAATTTCGGGATTGCCTTATGCAAGGATTGTAATTAGGTGTCAATCCGACCGCGACTACGCAGCTGTCTCACCCACCTGCACGCTCAAAGCTTCCTCGTTCCGTCGTACAATATTCAGTACAATGAAGGTGGCGTCTATCTGTAACAGAACATGCACAAGTCGAAACAAAACAATAGTTCCCTTAACTAACCAATCATATATTGAACTTCGGGTTACAATGGGGCAGCAGAGTGCGTCGCCCTATATCTATACTTAACCTATAATTAAGGGCACCAGCTGGCACGCGCGCTCTAAACTTAACGACAGATGTTGAACAGTAATGAACAGTAATGAGCAGTAACGAGCAGTAATAAGTAGTAATGAGTACAAATATGCGCGTCGCCTTATGCGGCGGACAGCGAAGATTTAAATTAGCACTCGCGTTCACAGCGGTAATCAGGTTAAAGACACATACCTTAATGCGTAGGCGGCGAGGGAGCCTGGTACAGTTGAGTTGCGACAGGCTGCAGTCGTAGGTGGCAGGTACCTTCGATGTTACAACGGTTATAGGGGTGAATGCACAACCGCCTTAATGGCGACGGGAGACGCGTCAATGACGCGTACAACGGGACGACGAAAAAAAATGGGCCACTTTCGTTCTGCGGAACAAATCCTCGTAGGTCGAGATGAAGGGGGCACGACCCCTTACTTACGGAAGCAGGAACTGGGCTCAAAAACACCCACGCTACGCCGAAGACAATTCGAAAACTCCGACTCACAACCACCACACGAGCGTTCTCTGCAACGGGCTGCGGACAACTCCACTTAAGGCGAAACAGTTTGTCACATAATTGCTGAAGCAGCACTTGACGGGAAAAAGGCTGACGCCCCCGCCAAGGGCGGGAGCGTCGCACGAACTCACACACTATCCGACCACTTGCTCGATCGACGGCTCTTGGCTGAATGCCCAGAGGGAAGCGTTGGCAAAGGTCACCTTGGTCGCGTCCCCACGTGACTAAACCTTGGCAGCCAATCGCAAGGCGATAAAATGAAACAAGCCAAAGCCGGCCACGATGGTATCACGCCACCACAGCGTGCTTTCTAGAAGATTTGGAATTCGGAAAAACGCCATCAGAGGGGAGCTCCAACCGACGAAAAATACTGCTTTTGGGGCCAAATATGTGCGAAATCGTGATTCTGAAATTAGGCGATGGAGCCAAATAAAGAACTAAAAGGGCTTAGCATACGGGCACGCTGCCCTAAAGCCTAGGTGGCTATTTAAAATACCAAAATGACCTAACATATTACTATAGAAATTGTGTAGTTTGTTGCTAGATTTACTGAGAACTAATTTGAAAAAGTAGTTTGGTTCATTGAATAGTCCCTCGAATACAATTCTTAGTCAAAGTTAAGTAGATTATTTTTGAGGTGCTATCACTACTCATTACTATTGCGCTTGGAATTAGGACTCATGTTAGCGCACGCTTCCTAATCGTACCAAAGCGCAATGGACATTTGTGATACCGCAGCAAAAATAGTCAACATAACTTTGACTACTCATCGTATTATAAGTGATAGTTCAATAAAATTGGAACCTTGACGTACAGCACATACATATAATCCAATATCATAAAGCTTGGTAATAGATGCTGTTACAATATTAAAGAGTTATATTTCTGAAAAAGTTGTATTAACTAAAAAATAAGCAACAGATTGTTTCCAGTTTACAAATATTCATCTTGCTATAATTATCATAACCGATTTGGCAGCTGCAAATGTAATGCTTCTGTCTCCGTTGCTAAAAAAGGAAATATTGAGAGGCATCATAAAACTACATTCGAATTTTGAAAAACCATTCCCATTACATTCTGCCACCAGAAAGAAAAAACTAAAACAATTAAAAAACCAGTTAATTGGACACCAGTCAATATTTTTAAAAACTGTCGACAAAAATAAGGCTGCAACTGAAGCATCATACCATGTGTCCTAGATAATTGCATAAAAGAAGAAACCTTATGAAGACAGAGAAATGATAAAACAGGCATTTTTAGAAGCTGCAGATTCGTTATTTAGTTTCAGCTATAAAATCTACGCAACTTTCTGCTAATACAGTGATGAGACGAGTAGAAGTAATGAGCAATGATATTTTTTTACAGTTAAGAACTAACTTAGATAACTGTGTTTATTTTTCACTGCAACTGGATGAATCAACAGATATGGCTGACCCCTCCCAGATGGCCGTGTTTGTCAGGATGGTTTTTAGTGATTTTACAATTAAAGAAGATCTTTTGAAGTTTATTTTACTGAAAGGACATACTACTGGGCATGAGTTGTTTTCTTATTTCAATAATATTATTTCTTCTGAGAAAATTCCAATATCGAAAATGATAGGCTTGACAACCGATGGCGCTCCAGCTATGGTAGGGTGTGATAAGGGTCTGGTGGCGTTATGCCGTAAAGATGAAAGTTTTCCGCAATGTCTCTGTTACCACTCATTATCTATCAGCAAGCATTATGTGGAAATTTTCTAAAACTAAACGTTATGAAATTGGTAGTTAAAATTGTGAACAAGATTAGAGCTCAAGCGTTACAAAGAAGCTTATTCAAAACCTTGGCCGATGAAATTGACTATCAATACGGGGAGCTACTTTTTCATTATGAAGTCCGATGGTTAAGTAGATGACGAGTGCTGTAACGTTTTAATGATGTCCTATCTGCCATAGTTCAATTTTTCAAACAACGCAATGAACCAATTCCGGATCTGGAAAATCCAATCTGGCTTAGAGATTTTGGTTTTCTTGTGGACATTACAGAAAAATTGAATGAACTTAATTTGCAGCTTCAGGGGAGAGACAAAGAACTAGCGAAAATGATTTCTGATATAAAAGCATTTATCAAAAAGCTTGAGTTTTGGGAACAAAACCTAATCAACCGCGATGCCAAACATTTTCCTATTCTTTCAAAAAAGATATCTAAAAATCCATTGGAACCCTATGACAGTAAATATCATGTAGAAATAGTTTCTAACTTGAAGGATAACTTCAAAAACCCTTTAAGGATTTTAACGAAATGGCTTTAGTGGCGCAATTTGTTGTTTCACCCTTCATGGAAATTCATATCCAACAGTTTGCAACTTGTGTTATGCAGAACTTTGGCGAAGACATCGCTGCAACAGAAAAGTGAAGTGATTGCGTTTCAAAATGATTTAGCCTTAAAATCGTTAGTCTCAAGTACAAAATGTATCTCGCCTATAGTAAATAAAGACAAATATTCAGTAGTTATACCCCTAGTCCATTCTGTATATCCGAGTATTTCTCGAGAACGCGAAGCGTTCGAGAGAAATATTCGAATTATACAGAATGAACGCGGGGAATATTGCAAGACTATTCCTCGAAGAAATGTCATCCTTTGTATACCAGGCTATTCATTTTTAAAAAGCTTTCAGTTTTCTTTCTGAAATGTCTTATGTAACTAGCCGGTTTGCTTTTCTTCCAGCAAATACTCGATATTGCACTTGTGCAAATACCCGGGTATTGCACTAGTGCAAAATATTAACTGTATTCGACTCTGATTGGTTCAAATTTTGAAAATTGATTGATGGGATTGGTTTATACTATCTGAGGGGAATAGTCAGTTCTATATCCTGTTGCCTTGAAAGTGAAAGCAATATTTAGTTCAACCTATTTGTGTGAATTTTCTTTCTCCAATATGAAGTTTATTAAGAAAAAATACCGCAATCGACTTACAGATAAACATTTGGATAATTGTATTCGAATGGCTGTATCAGACTATACTGCAAACATTTAAAAAATTATCGATGAGTCTGAGTGTCAGCCTTCTCATTAAACGTGCATTTTTATCTGCACATGTTTTGGTTTAAAATAGTGCGTTACTTTTTTGTTATTTTTATTCACTTTTATTAAATTGTCTGTGACATGCCATTGTAGCTGCATACCAATTTTGTTTATTTTTCAAACACATACGATTGGTAGGTGGTTTCTTTGTGGCGACGCGAGTACCGTAAACACGGCTCTGTTACGCAGCGAGTGGTAACGAGTTGTATTTCAAGTGATACAGTGCGTTTGAAAGTGCTAAAAACGGTTAAAAGAAAGCGAAAGAAAGGATAGATTACGTGATATATCTAAGTTGCAGTGATACTCATACAGATAAGAGTTTTTGGAGCGATTTAGAACGTGTGATAATTCGAAACAGAGTTTAACCTTGGTCAGGCGCGAGTAGCTGTTTTGACGCTGCGCAAGTAAACCATGGCCCCGCGCGGCTATAAATTTGAACGGTCCGCGTATTTGCGCCAGTTGCGTAACATAGCGAGCAGAAACAGAAAGTAAATGAACCACGAAAGGAAGCGAGAGAGAGAAAATGACGCATCAGCAAACGAGACGGAGAACCACGCTGGGTACTATGAAGTATTTACCAAAAGTAAAAAGACCACAAGGTCGTCAGAACAAAGGAGGGCCGAGGAGGAAAGAAAGGAGAGCTCAAATAAAAGTAATACAGGAAACGGAAATAAAGGTAACCAGAGCAAGGCAGTAGTGAGAGCTTCACCACCAAAAAAAAGTAAACCTAATAAAAACATGGACAGGCTGGAAAATCTGCTGATGAATATGAACTCGCAACTCATGGCACAACTACAGGAAATTAAAGAGGATGTCAAAAGCACCAAGGATGACATAAGTATTTTCAACGACGGAATGAAAAAATACTGAAAAGAGATACGAGCCTTAAAAGAAGAGTTAATAAAGAAAGAAGTAGTTTGGGAGAAGGAAAAACAAGAACTACGAAGAGAAATAAAGCTGCTGAAAATAAAACTGGAGAGCCAAGAATAGCACAACAAGAAAAACAACTTAATAATTAAGGGAGCAGAATTCAGAAACCAAAACCTAAATGTGAAACAGGAAGTTATGGATTTCTTCCAACATCAAATGGGGATAACAACTGTAGTAGTTGAAGACGCAGACAAAGTGGGTAAACCAGAAGCAAAGGTAACAGTGGTGAAATGCAGAGATTTCCTGCAAAAAATAGATATACTAAAAGAAAAACAAAAATTGCCCAGAGGTATATACATACATAGACTGCGACTTAACTATAGAGGAACAAAAAATACAGGCGGCAATAAGGAAAGTTGTAAGAGACGAAAAGAGCTCTCTCTCTCTAGTCGTATACTTCATGGCTGAAGTGTCGTGATCTCATGGTTGCTATTACGCTGTGGTTTGGGCAATGTTCCTCCATTTGTCCCTGTCTGAGGCGTGCCTGATGTTTTCTTGAAACGGTGTGCCGGTGAATTGCTTGACTTGGTCTATCCATCGTCTTGGAGAGCGTCCTCGAGGTCGTTTCCCTTCTAGCTTCCCCTGAACAACCAGTTTTTCTAAGTTGTTGTCCTTCCTTCTGGTGACGTGTCCAAAGTATTTCAAGATTCGTCGCTTTACTACACTTGACAGCCTTTCCTGAATTCCCAGTTCTTCCAGGATGGAAACATTGGTTCTATGTGCTGTCCAAGGGATCCTCAGGAGTCTTCTCCACACCCACATCTCGAAGGCATCCAACTTTTTAATGTCTGCGGCCCTCAAGGTCCAAGCTTCCGCTCCGTATATGGCAATGGGAAACACAAGTGTTCTGACTAGCTTGCATTTTGTTGCCTTCGTAATGTGGTGGTCTTTCCAAATTTTTGTTAGTTTAGTCATAGATGATTTGGCAAGCGCTGTTCTTCTTTTTATATCTGTTGATGAGTTGCCTTCATTATTTATATGGGAACCTAGATAGACTATTTCACTTACATTGTCTACATCACGAATGTTAGGTGCGGTTGCTACTTTGTTGGTACGATCTATTACCATGAGTTTTGTTTTTTGACGGTTGAGTTTTAGGCCGAATCGTAAACTCTCCTGCTCAACCCTTTCAATCAACTCTGACATCTCTTGTTCCTCTTTCGCGATAAGGGTAGTGTCATCCGCGTAGCGGAGGTTATTTATTGTCTTGCCGCCGATAACTATACCACCTTCCCAGCCGTCCAGGGCCTTCCTAACTATGTATTCACCATATATGTTAAATAACAAAGGCGACAGGATGCATCCTTGGCGTAGCCTGCGTTGTATGCTAAAGGTTTTAGAGATATTGCCATCGACTTTAACTATTCCTGTGCTATTCTCGTATAACTGTCTTAGTAGTATGACAAGGTGTAACGGGGTTCCCATGTCCAGTAACACTTTCCAGAGTTGAAGCCAATTCACGCAGTCAAAGGCTTTGCTATAGTCGAGAAAACAGAGAAACGTAGGATTCCCGAACTCTCTTGCCTTCTCAATAATCTGCCGTACGTTCATAACCTGTTCTCTGGTGCCTTTTTCGGTTACGAACCCTGCTTGTTCTTCTGGGATCTGCCACTCTAAGAAGTTTTTGAGTCGATGTAGTAGGATTCTAAGCATAACTTTACTTGGGTGGGATATTAGTGCGATGGTTCTGTAATTGTTACATTTTTGACTTGCCCCTTTTTTATGCAGAGGAATAAAAGTGGATGAACTCCAGTCGCTCGGCCACTGGCCTGTTTGCCAGATCTTATTGCAAATCTTCCATAATAGGTCAACACCGCTTGGAGTAAGCTGTTTTAGCATTTCTACACTCACATTATCTACACCTGTACTCTTGTTGTTTTTTAAATAACGGATGGCTTGCTCTACTTCTGCTTTTAGTATATCAGGTTCTTGTTCAATTTCCCTGATGGAAGGAAGGTGTATTGATTCTTGGTCATTTGTTTCGTTTATATACAAGTCTTCGCAATATTTCCGCCATACCTCTACTACGTCTTCTATCTCATTGACGACTTTTCTCTCTTGTCTTCTATCTTCCACGTTTTTGGTTTAAATTCCCTTGTAATTTCTTTGATGTGTTGGAAGAGATCTCGGGTTTCGTTGGTGTTAGCTCGACTTTCGATCTCTTGACATATGTGTTGTATGTGGTGATTTTTATCCCGTCTACATAGCCGTTGTATTTCTCTGCATAGTCTTCTATACTCGGCTCGTCGTTCTTGTGTGTTTATGCCTGCTTGTCTGAGGAACTTCCTTTCTTCTATTACACTCCAAGTTTCGTCGGTCATCCATTGTTTGTTCTTTACTTTCCTTTTACTTTGTTGGATCACTTGTTCTTTGGTAGTTAATAGAGTTGTTTTGAGGCTTAGCCACATTTCTTCTGGGTTCGTCTGACTTGAGTTATCCGAATTGGTTATTAAGTTTTGCTCTAATTGTTGTTTGAATTGTTCCATGTTTTCAGGTTCCAAGGAAGGAATTCTATTTTCTATTTTCTTTGTTTTTATATGAATTCTAATTTTAGCTATCAAGAGTTTATGGTCGCTTCCACACTCTTTTCCAGGGAGAGTTTTCACGTTATTGACGCTTGATTTCCATCTAGCTGGTATGAGGAGGAAGTCAATTTGATTCTTGTATTGTCCTCCTGGAGATGTCCACGTGTATCGGCGTCTTGGGTGTTGAGGGAATAGGCTATTTGTAATGGCTAAGTTGTTTTCTATACAAAACTCTACGAGTTTTTGACCGGAATCATTCCTTGTGCCGAGACCGTATCTTCCGACCAATTGCTTTATTTGTCCATCTTCTTGTGTTTTTCCAATTTTGGCGTTAAAATCGCCTTGTATACATGCCATTTCTTTGCTGGGCATTTCTCTAATAGTTCTTTCTAATTGGCGGTAGAATTCATAGATTTCCTCCTCACTGTGGGATGCAGTTGGAGCGTACACCTGGACTATATTTAAGTTGCATGGTTTAGCATTGATCTTTATCGTGAGTATTCTGGAGTTAATAGGGTTGTATCCCAGTACACTTGATTGTAGTTGCTTATTAATGATTATTGCCACTCCTTGTATTGAATCTGTTTGGTGGCCAGAGAAATATATGGTGTTACCATTTTTAGTATTAAAGTGTCCTTGGCCTGCCCAATGCGTTTCGGACAGACCAACTATTGTTATGTTTGATGTTTCTCGTTCAATAATATCTAATTTACCAGGGTGTAGAACGAGGCCCTGAACATTCCAAGTGGCAATTGATACGTTCTTACGTAGTGACAACTTTGTTGGCAAAGTTTGTATATTTGCATCGTTAGATCTTCTCATAGGTTTCCCCCCCGGAGATCCGATTGGGGGAATGTTTAAACTCCGGATTTTGTTATCTATGAGACAATCCATGAGACTCTCTTGGGAAGATACTAGAGGTAGTCATCCCCTGGCTTTCCTCTAGGGGTTGGGATGTGGGAAGGGATAACTGACTTGGGTAGGATAGAGGGTATGGGACTTAATCTCGCCAGGGCAGGGTGTCGGAGAAATTAAGGGCTTGCGTGGGCAGGGTCGCCATCCCCTGAGGAGGTCTGTTCTTCATCTGGAACATGGAGAAGTACCTCCCGCTACCCGTAATTCGAGTGGGATACCGCAAGTTGCAAATAGAGGGTGTAAATTATAAATGGTCAGGTGAGGAAGAAGAAAGCCTGTAAAAAGAAAAATCACCTGTCCCAAAAAAAAACTGAAAAACAAAAAGGACGGAATTAAAAGAAAACGGACGTGGCGGACGTGGCAAAAACAACGGCATATGACAAGGAAAATGAAAGGAAAAAAGACAAAAAAACAAAGATAAGGAAAATATAACAAATAAGCAAACTCAGACAGAATTTATAATAGCAGCTTGGAATCTACAGGGAATAAACAGAGCAGGAGGGACAAAGCAATTAATGTCAGAGCTAAATAGATAGGGAGTTGACGTACTCTCATACCAAGAATCGAATATAAAAGCACAACAGATAATGGAGACAGGAGAATATATACAATATAACGGGGGAGGAGAAGACAATAGGTTAGGAACAGGATTTATAATTAAGAAAACATTAAAAGGAGCAATAACAGAATGGAAATACATAAATGAAAGAATGAGTTATTTATGAATGAGATCGAAATACAGAAAAATAAGCCTAATAAACATCCACGCACCGACAGAAGATGCAGAAGAAGATATAAAACTACAATTTTACGAAAAACTTTAGGCAGAGTATAGCAGAATACTTAACTATGACATCAAGATTTTGATAGGGGACTTCAACTTCAAGTTGGGCAGAGAGGAGAGGAACAAACCAGTAGTAGGACATTTTAGCAAACATGAAACGACAAACAACAATGGACAGATGCTGGTAAATTTTGCGGCAGAAAAAAAAATTACAGAGCAACTTTCCTACAGCACAAAGAAATACGCAAAGGTACAGTCGCGTTCAAATAAATCTGGGACAACGTTTTTTTCATATGTAGGTTCAGTTAAGAATTGAAGAATGTCTCCATGGATTTCCTGCTATCAGAAGGAGTTACATAAAACTTTAACAGGTAATGAAATCTGTCACTCTTTCTGATAAGAGGAAATTCATGGAGATATTCTTCAATTCTTAACTCAACCTGCATGTGAAAAAAACATTGCCCGAGATTCATTTGAACACGACTGTACGTGGATATCCCCCAGCGGCAACACAGTTAACCAGATAGACCACTTAGTACTCGAAGACATACACTCTGGCAGCATCACATATGTAAGAAGCTACAGAGGTGGAAACATAGGGTCAGACCATTTCATGTTACGTGCAAAGATGAAAATAATGGTGCCAAGAACAGACAGGGGAAAAACTAACACACCAGAAAATGAAATCAGAAAAAAATGAAGCTAGATAAAACAAGGAAAGAATATATACTGGAATTGGAAAAAGGACTAGGTCCAAAAGGGGAGGAGGAGAAAATAGAGAAAGAATGGCAGAACATAAAAATGGCAATAAATAAATCAGCCCAGAAAATACTACAGTACGACAGAGAGCAAAAACAAAAGGAGTGGTTCGACGAAGAATGCAAAAGGGTAATAGAAATGCAAAGAATGATCAGGCTAGAGACGCTCAAAGAAAACACAGAGAGGAATCAAGAAAGATACAAGGAAATAAGAAGACAAGATAAAAATATTTGCAGAAGAAAGAAAAGACAACATCTATACGAACGAATAGAAAATATACAACAGAACTACAATAAGCAGGACACCAGAGCCTTTTACAAAAATGTGAGGGACACTAAGAATGGATACCAAACCAGGTCCACTATTTTCAAAAACAAGGAAAATCAGATAGTTGAAGGGGATAAAAAAGTGATGGAGCTATGGGCCAACCACTTCAAAAATATTTTAAATGACGACGAAATGGAGCGAAAAGATGTGGAAGGGATGATACAAGAAGGGAGAAACAGAGAGGAGAGCCAACCGTCTAGGGAAGAGGTAGAAACTATAATCCGACGGCTGAAAAATAATAAGAGCACCGGAAAAGAAGGAATAGCAGCCGAGCTACTAAAATACGGTAGCGAAAACCTAGTGCAGCGGGTGTATGAGCTACTCAAGAAGATATGTGAAAAAAGAATGATACCAACAGAATGGAACGAAGCAATAATAAACCCAATACATAAAAAACGCTGTAAAACAGACCTCAAAAACTACAGACCTATTGCCTAAACGTAGTATACAAGGTACTAGCAACAGTAAATAGACACAAGAATAAAGGAGAACGCGGAAAAGGTAATAGCGAACTATCAAAGCGGCTTCCGGAAAAATAGATCAGTAACTGACCATATCTTTTTGATTAGACAAATACAAGAAAAATTCGATAAAAAGAACAAGCAAGTGTATATGCTGTACGTAGGAACGGAAATATCAAATGAGGGGGAAGTGGATCGGAGATAAAGAGAAGAATAACAATAGGTGCAAGAAGTGCGGATGCAATGTCAAAAATTCTCAGTGCTAAAAATGTGACAAGGAGAGCTAAACTGAAGCTATATAAGACTGTGATCAGACCAACGGTGGTATTTGGAAGTGAAGCATGGGTCCTCAGAAAGGAAGAGCAGAAAGCATGAGAAGCATGGGAGAGGAAGACATGGAGAAGAATTTACGTACCCACGAAGAACTGAGAAGACTATGCAGTGAACCAAGTATCATAAACATAATAAAGCAAAAGCGGTTGGTCTGGCTGGGGCATATCGCTAGAATGGATAACTCAAGACTAACTAAGAGGATTCTGAAGGAAGAACTGAAGGGTCCAAATAGAAAAGGAAGGCCAAAAAGAAAATGGATGGACGATATAAAGGAAGATTTATAGGAGCTGGGAGTGAAAAACTGCGGGAGGCGGCAAAAGACCGAAAAAAACGGAAAAAACTCGTTAACCAAGCCATAGGCCTTAAAGACCTCTAGAGCTGTTTATATATATTGTTATGATACAACTACTCTATTTGTTATAGTGGTTAAAGAAAAAGAAAAGTAATGATAAATTTGGAAGATCAATACAACCAAATATTGAGGGGTTTAAAATAAGATGGGTATTAATTTTAAAATAAATAAGAAATATTAAAATTGAGACAATTATTAATGTAGATGTGACAATAAAATAGAAATTGAATATTTAATTTTGATGGTTGAGGTCGGCCGTGATAAAAAGTGTAAACCAAGGTTATATTGACAATTATGCTTGCTTTAATAATAAGTAATTGTAACATGTAATAGTTAAGACATTTTATATTTTAAGAGGACAGTAATAATAGTAACCATCAGAGATAAAGTTTTTTGTTTGGCAGTCAGAATAACAACTCATAGAGAAATGTACAGAGAATATTGATTTTTGCTAATAAAAACTTGGAAATTATGGCTTATTTGGTATAATGGTTTAGTAAAATATGAAAATATAACATTTAAATAATAAAATATTACAATCGGTGAAGAGATTGTGCAATACAGTTAATAAAATACAAATAACAAGAAGAATTGGATGAATTTGGATTTAATGGTTTGTGTAAGATATAATCAGTATTCATGGGTGACATTGGTGGTTATTCGGAAGACGGACCGATCGTTTAGAGGAAAGTTGATGGGAGTATCTATTTGATTTGGACATTTTATGTGGATAGTGCTGGATCCTAAGTACTAGCTGAAGAATAAATAGGATTAGTTTGGAATCATCTATAATACTGAAACTTACCAGGAGTCTATTGGCGTGGCAGTAACATTAATGAAAGGAGCAGGATCAGATTCTACGGACAGTTGGAGTTTTGACAGGTTAGATGTGTTTTGAAGGGTGACAGAGCGACGTAGTTTTGGCTATTGGAGGAGTAAGCTGTCGTAGTTGCTGACTGTGAGCATCAGGAGCTGTAGACATTGGGAGATGTTATATTTGGATAATTGGAGTGACAACTTGAGAAGTGGTCAGGTTTGGTTTAGTTAATATAAAAACAGGCTGAATAACAAACAATAAAAAGAAAGAATGAAATAAACAGAATACAGTACTTACTTTGGTGAATTGATTAATTGAAGTGTCATTGCAAAGGATAGTTGTTAATTCTTGGTTTAATTGAATTTGAAAGTCAAGCTGAGAGTTAATGTCATTTAGCATTCATAAAAGCACAATTAAGAGTTGAATTTCAATTAATAGATAACTAGATTGGCGAACCCGACCCTGAGTGTCTCAATATTAATATTTAGTAAGTAAAATTGATTTGAACAGAAATAATAGGGCAAATACTACTTAAAATAGGCATATTAAGCATTGAGTCATTGCATAAGTAATAGCTAGTCAAAAATGGAGCTATCACTACAATATATATAAATATATATTATACATATTGATATGATCATGAAATGACAACGCATTTAATAAGTATATAATAAAGCAGCTTAAAAATAATGTTCCTGGAAGGATGTGGGTTGTGATCGTTTCGTTTTATCATTGGAATTTATATTTCCTACAACGGTATTTGCAGTTCATTTGTAAATAGTCCAGTTATGACCTAAAATTATGATTAATGGCAACTAGAAAAGTCATAACGATTAAGAATAGAAATCTGTATTATCGATTGTTTTTAACCAATGGTTTTGGCGGGTATTTTAAAATAACAGAATAAATGGTGAGTAAAATTTTAATGAATGAGATTTACAACTTCAAGTTTAACACCGCATTTAAGGGTCACTTTTCAATAAATATTATACTGATATGTACAGATACAAAAATTTCCATGTATAATTAGTGATCTACGAAATAATTAAATGCAAAATTAATAAACCTAAGTGAGTGCATCAAATAACACTATAAAAGAAATTGATGCCAACTACAAGAAGAATAGCTGTTGCTGAGATCAAGAGAATTGGAAAGCACAGAAGATAAAAGAGCTCGAAGACAGAAGATTATAAAGTAAGTGTATTCAATTTCAATTAGAAATCGAACAATTATAAAAGGAAAGCAGTATTGAGAAAGATTTATTTGCAACTCACAAATATAAAAATTTAATTCAATTGAACAAATAATTCGATAACTTAATATTGTAAACATACAGTATAATTAGTATAAAATTGATTTGAATGAAATTAAGTATTTGTCAAACATTATAAACAAAAGTGATAAACATATGATAATTGCAGATTATTTTTAAATAAACATAATTGTCTCATTCTATGCATTATAGATTTTTCATTGTTTATGTCTTAATCGTTACTAACAGTAACCCAGAAATACAAGAGTCTTTATAACAATTGTTAGTACAATTGCATGCTCAAGCTGCGGACAAAAGGTACCTACCAAGATTTTGACTCAAATTTTTAATTAAAACTTGAGAACAATATTTATTTTAAATAAAATATAATAAAAGCTATTAGACCACAGCGATAAATGGCGCCGCAACGTGAAGCTGCAGAAATAAATGTCACTTAAAACGTGGATTGTTAAAAATCAATTATTAAGACAGGAATCCTACTGTTAGAATAGAGGTTACGGCATATTGTTAGATTAAACGAATTTAACAGGATAGTGGGGCATGTTAGTTTAGTAAAGCTTATATAGGTTTGTATCTATTTAAAATGTCAGAGAAAAGGATTTCAAGAAGCAAACAAACAGGAGGAGTAGAATCAAGACGAGCAGAAATGGAAACTACCACAGAAGAGGTAAGTTCAGAAGAGGTAAGCAGAATGGAAGGCAATGTAACAAGAATTGGAGAAGTTTCAACGGGGAAGCTAGATGAACAAATGTCAGTGATAGCAGAATTATGAATCAAATGCGAGAACCACAACAGAGACACGAAGAAGGTAATCAACGGTTACAGCCAAACATGTTAGAATCAAAACAGAATCAGCAAGAAGATAGAAAGGAGGATGAAGCAAAAAGGCTAGAAAAATTTGATGGATTACAAAAGGAGATCAAACAAGGACAGAAAGAAGCACAAGAGGAGAATAGAAAATTGTTAGCACAAAGTAGATTAGAAGTACAACAGAGTCAACAAGAAATTAAACAAAGCATTGTACAATTAGAAAAGAATTTTCAAGAGAAAATAAATGTGAACAGGCAACAATTAGAAATGAAAATTACAGAACAAGAGCAAAATTTTGAAGGGAAAATCCAAGAACGGCAAGAAGAAATTAAGAATATCGACAAATCAGTAAAAGAACACGTTAATAGATGTGAAGGAAGAATAAATGAGGCTGAAAACAAAATAGTTATTAGCCAAAATAAACAGGAAGAGAAACTGGAAGTATTAAGTAAAAAATTTGACCAGTGTAGAATAAAACATGACCAGCTTGAAGAGAAGATTAAAAATAATGTAGATAAGATTGGTCAAATACAAAGTAATATGGCAAAACAATTATTTAGTCAAATAAACAATTGGGTACTGAATAATGGAAATGTACCTAGATTTGAAGGTAGAAGAAATGAATTTCCTATGTTTTTCTTGCAGAAAATGGATGATTTAACTAAAAATCGTAATGATTAGAATAGGAAATTGCAATTGGTGCAATCATCTTTAAAAGGGAATGCTGAAATGTGGTTTAGTCTTCTTAAACAAAATTGTAATACGTATGAAAAATTTCGAAATGAATCTAGACAACAATATTGGGATAATTTCCAACAAGCTCAAATTAGTGAGTATTTAACAACAGGAAAATATGAAACTAACAAAGGATGCTAAGCCTTCCAGAGGTGGGGCGTTTTTCGTATGGCGGTAATTGTGTAAACGTTCTTTTCTAAAGAGTCAAATAGATGTAGCTCCACACCAACCTTCAGTTCTTAGTGCGACTTTCACTCTGATGATGCAAGCTGCAGAGTCTTACGAAACGTTAGTGAATATGGATGCACAAATAGCAAAACGGCCAAATCTGCCTAAGTATTCTCGTCCTCAAGATACTCAAACAACACGAGTCACCAAAGAGCATGGCCATCGCGCGGGTTTTTGCTCGAGTTCATAAGGTGCAAGGCACTTTAAGCCAGAGAATGCTGGGTGTTTATTTAAAAATACTACGCGGTCTAAGCCGAAATCTATGTTAAGAAGAATAATTCGAGTAACCGCGAAAGCCTCAAACAGTATATATAAGTAAAGAATATATAATGATTTATTGATCAACTGTTCCTCTAATTAGTCCAGCTTCTTTGGGATCGGGGAGTTGTAGGCTCGAAGGACCAATGTTTCCGCGATGCTCCTTGAATTTATGCAAGTCTTCGATTTGCGTAGTTCCAGGAATTATTTCTTGCACTAGTTCAATTCGCACCTTGGAACATAAATTGTATAATATTGTAGAACCAGGTTGTTTCTGACAGGAGATGAAGTTTCTTGGTTGCAATAAGATGTGAAGTAGAGTGGTCCGGCCTAATCACCCCTTTAAAGACAATTGTAGCCTGTGTCTTCGTCACAAATGAATACACTCAGTGTTTAGAAGTATATTGGTTTAATTAACAGATACAAGTTCTTATATACATATAATTGAATGTATGTCGTGTTGTTGTTTTAAACTTATAACCTATTATTGACATAGGCAAAAACCACGACAGTTTGCATAATAATGCAATGCCGGTACACAATGTGTGTGAAATATGACCCAGCAACGACATTATACGCAGAGGTCTGCGTAATGCTTCCTAATAGTATATTGCAACGTGACCCAGTGACTTGACGTTAATGCAGAGTTTGTATACAAATAACTTATCTAGCACATGTGAACTAGTTTTTTATATTTTAATTGAACGCTCTTTTGTGTCTACATGATTTAATTTAATTTTACTAAGTTGTCTTGTCCATGATCAAACATTAGTTTGAACACCAACTGACAGTAAAATGTATAGGCTGTCATATATCTTTGCTCGCAGCTCCTCGTTGCAAGCCAGATTGTGATATATACAAATTCTCAGCTCCACTCCACTCAGATAGATATTGCAAATAATATTAAATAAATATATAACATTTTGCTTATAAAAAGAAGTAGTATCAAGGATAGTTTCTTAAATACTTACGTTACTCCTTATTGAATGAAATTAAATTATTCTCCTTAGCATAGAATTTTGGCTTAGACCGCGTAGTATTTGTAGATGAACACCCAGCATTCTCTGGATTAATGTGCCTTGCACCTTGTGAAGTCGAGAAAAAACCCGCGCGATGGCCATGCTCTTTGGTGGCTCGTGTTGTTTGAGTATCTTGAGAACGAGGATACTTAGGCAGATTTGGCCGTTTTGCTGTTTGTGCATCCATATTCACTAACGTTTCGCAAGACCTTGCAGCTTGCATCATCAGAGTGGAAGTCGCACTAAGAGCCGAAGGTCGGTGTGGAGCTATTATTTATAGTCCTCTGTGCCAGGCGCGCGGAGTGGCGTAACGCTGGTTGGTCATCCGAGTGCAACGTAATCCGCGGGGCGTGGCCGTATGACGCACAGTGGTTGTAATGCTTTAGATCGTGTATCACAGGGGTCCACTCTGATGATGCAAGCTGCAAGGTTTTGCGAAACGTTAGTGAATATGGATGCACAAACAGCAAAACGGCCAAATCTGTCTAAGTATTTTCGTTCTCAACATACTCAAACAACACGAGCCACCAAAGGTCATGGCCATCGCGCGGGTTTTTGCTCGACTTCACAAGGTGAAAGGCACATTAAGCCAGAGAATGCTGGGTGTTCATCTACCAATACTACGCGGTCTACGCCGAAATTCTATGCTAAGGAGAATAATTCGAGTAACCGCGAAAACCTCAAACAGTACATGAAATTAAATTGACATTTTTTACATGTTTTACATTTTGAATTATGTCATGTGATTGTTATTTTAAATACCTCGGCTAGACAGTTATTAAGCATTGAGACTCTCTTTATTTCTCAGCTGACTGAGTTAATGTTCAACTAATAAATCTTATTATTGTTGAAGACTGAATTACTCTAAAATATTAATAAATTGACTTCTTTAGTCAAATACACTCTTTAGTACATCAAATTGAAACTTATTACTCAGTCTGTTAGTATTACTTGAAAGATTGGCCTGTCATTATAATACATCAGATAAATGTTGTCAAATATTTAATCAAATGTTCTAAATGTTCCAAATTTGATTTTAAAATTAATTATAAATACCCAATCCAAAAAATGTAAATTTCAAATTATAATGTCTGAAAACGTCGACTACATGAATCACTAGGTAAATTTAGAAAACTCAATATTCTAAATTACGCTCTAAATATAAATTACAATTCGTTTCACTAATTTGTCGTACCAAACTTGTTATTTATTTCTTAATGAGATATAAGAAATAAGCACTAACCTACTGGAAGTATCTCTTGTACCTGAGTGTATACTACGAGCCCTAACCACTATATATTTGGCCATTCCAATAATTTTATTTCCTTCACTTAAAACAGAGTTTTATGATTGAACAAAAAACAATGAAGGTACAACATTTTCTTTTCGTTAAAACATGATAAGGAATCTTCGAAATCCTTAATCCTTAATCCGTAAATGCGGTGCCTTAATTGTTCTCCGTCCACTCATAAAATCCTGTTTTACGTTAGTAGAGTAAAATCATTGAAATGGCCGAATATATAGTGGTTAGGGCTCGTATAACAGCTCCTAACTGAATGACAGTCTGCAAACACCTCCTTTGGGTTGTTCACGACCAAAATAAGCTCGTTGCAGCTCTCTGATCTCTTAAGATCTGGATATACAGTTTTACAGCATACCACATAACACTCACTTTCACTTTTTACTGGTTTCGAAGTAAAAATGCCAGTTCAAATGGCTTCAAACAATCTTGAAATCTATTTTGAATAATAGTTGTGACCCTCAGTCAAATTTGATATTAAAGAATATTGTATTGCTATTACGTATCAAATATCCATTTACCCTTCACAATTAAAAGGAATCTAACCTTTTAACGTGATTATTTAACGTCGATTATTACTTTCCAAGATTATTTTCTACTTCATGTAAACAACCACACTGGTTGCTTATTACTACCCCACCAGTTATATTCATACAACTGTTATCACATGATACCCATTAGATATCTGGATATTATTATTGAATTAAATTAATCATCCACACAGCATACTGCATTACAAGGCTTCGTCATACAGCGCAAAAAATATAACTCTAGATACATAAACAAATTACAAATATAAAAATGTTTATATAAGAAAAGTTTACTAAAGCCTGTATGACACGACTCTAAATTTTATGCAAAATTTACTTGTAAATTTTTAAATAAATTCACTGATTTTTTTTAAACAGAATTTCCTGTTTGCGACGTGTGCTAAATTTGATGTTAAATTTGGCATGCGCACATTTGTAGAAGCAAACATTTTAAGTGGAAACAGTACCCTCTAGAGGGTATTGGTTGAAGTATATGCTTGTTTTCATGTTATTTATCGTTTGTTAGCTATTTTCTGAGGTTGGGTTAGAGCATTTATCTTAGAGACCTTGTATATTAAGTAACAGGGTCTCTAATTTATCTTAGATATGAGCGCCAATATTAAACAAGTGGCTAAACAATGCTAATAAATGCAGGTTATGTTTATGTTTACGTTCCGCGTTATGCGCTGCAGTTTAGTCTGATTACGATACTTCTCCGCATTTTTACACGCATATTTACCAGAAAATTTAGAACAAGTTCTAAATAATTTACATGAAAATTCAGCGCAAAATTTAGCAGCCAATTTTCTGTATGCAACGGTGCTTAATATTTTTATGAAAATTTACAAGTAAATTTTGTTTAAAATTTAGCATGGTGTCATACAGGCTTAACAGAGTAACAGCATTTTTGCAGTAAGTGGTATCTTGTGCTGCCGTAAATATGTACTTCAACAGTCTTACAATTCGTAATACCAACATAATAAAAATTAGTTGCTATTTAAATTTCAAGTAGCTACATTTTACCGCGTATTCTGAACGTGGCGCCGTCTGGTGCTGTTGAAAATAATTATTGTAGTTTTTGCCAAGCTGTTTAGATGGTGAATAGTAGATTCAAAAAAAGATTGAGAGTGCTAATTTTAACCCGTAGGGTTATATAATTATTTTATCTACTTTGATGTCACAATATAGTTATTATAACACCCTCGCAGTCGAGGTCACAGTGGGAACTCGAGCGCTCGGTAGAGAGTTCGACTCCCGGTCGGGTGCTTCAGTTCTCACTTAGTTTAAGGCATGATAGGTTAAGTGACGCCCGCATCCCCCTGATGTAATGCGAAAAGCGGTTCCAGGGGGGAACGGTAGAAGAGCTTAGGGAAAAAAAAAGTTATTATAACACCGAAAACCATTATAACACTGTTTTTACATTGTTATTTCCATATGAAAAACATTCACTCAGCCTAATTGTTGCAAATAACTGACACATTGTCACATTTATGATATGTCAAAGTTAAAAGTTTTTGAGGATTTTTTTATGCAAAGTAGATAAAATAGTATATTATACTCGTTTAATAAGAGGCATTGCAGCACTCGTGTTACAATAGGCCCTCTTGTTAAAGTAGTATAATAATATACTATTATTTTCCATTGATCTATTATTTGTTGTTTATATCTATAAAGCAGTCTATGCTCTGGCAACTCTTCAAGTTATTTGTGTATTTAAAGTGGAAAATAAAACGTATGCACCACGGGCATTATTTGATGTTCATAGCCTTCGTGCGACTTATAAACCCTCGGGTCCGGACCCTCAGGTTTGTAGACTTGTCGCCCTCGAAAGGGCATAAACGTCCTCATAATGTCCTTAGTACACCTTTTCGATGGACTTCTTGCAGGTCATGGTAATAAATTGATATTATTCTCATCAAACCATCAATAAACAACCCCTGCTGCATGCACAGGACAATTATCCTGTGAAAATAATGTTATCAATTACGTTAACATAAACAAAATTAAGATATTAGGTAATATCTTGCCCCTTAAAAAGTAAATTGATTAGGAAAGACCTCTCTTAGAGATGGCAGCATCACATTTTGCAAAGTGTTGCAATAATTTTCAACGTTCAGTGGACCAATAATTCTATAGCATGCCCCAGAGCCGTGAGCATTGATCCATCCCCATACGTTTACAGAGAATCGTCCACTACTCCATAAGGGTTGAACAAAATTTTGCTCCTAAAATTTTGCATTTTGTGGTCTATACACCCTTAATCGTCAATTGGTAAATGATTGAAATACCTTTTCATCTGAGAAAACAGTCGTGTTCCAAAACTCGTCGATTTCATTCAAATAGTCAGTTGCAAACTGTATTCTTCGTTCTTTGTACTTTGGTGTTAAAAAAACTTTTCTTGCAGGTCTCTGCTGCCAACGATTTTTAATTTTGAAAATGCAGCTTTTGCCCACATGTAAATCTGCTGCGACTCGACTCAGCGACCAGTTCTCTTCCAGTTTTGTAATAGCTCGCATTTTCGCTGCTTCTGACAAATGTCTGGGAATTTTTCGAGTTTTCAGTTCTATGACAGTTGATGACAAACGTAAACGTCAAAACTCGACGTCTATGATTAGAATATCGTATTACAAGCTAAAAATCTGCCGTGCACTTTGAGTTGGCCGCAACGGTACCTTAATGCATACGCGTGTGTTAATTGATGGAGAATTGTTTTGGAACCGCTGATCACAACTGTCGCAAAATCTACTGCGCAAGTGCAAAAGTTTGATGTAATTGTTTGTTGTCGTCACTTATTAATTCGTTAATGTTATTGAATATTGAAATTAGATACTTATTTGCGAAAATTAAACCGGAATATAGGTATTTACAATTTGCCAATCGTTGGTGAGATGATCAATCGTTAGAGAAGTTTGTATAAAAACATTCAGACTCTACTTGCAGTATATCTGTAATATAACCTAAAATCCGCAAAATTTCGGAGTTACAGGCGGCGTATCTGGTATGTATCATAATATAGTGTGGCTGTCGGCATATGCAACCTAGGTAAGCGCCAGTAATAGATTCTGATAGGATTAACGTTGCCTTTACGTGGTCTGTGCTGCGCAGCGATGCTTTGTCAGATCGGTCTTCTGCTTGAATAAAATGTATTCATTTACATCGTTTTACTCAAGTTATTTGTCGAAGTAGATACCTCAATTTTGACTATAAATATTATAATTCGTAGTTCGTTTTTGCTTACAGTTCCATTTAATTTGAATTTGTAACAAACGTAAGTTCTTTGTGTTGCATATTCCGCCAGACGCACTGTATAACAGTACAATATTCGTATATGTCTAATAATATTTCAGCAAGTAATCGAACGGCAAGCATTAGTAATATGAATTTCTTCTTTCAGAACCTTGACAGAACTTCAAGTGTAGCATCTGATGGAATAGCGACAAGATGTCTTTTCTGATTCTGTAGATTAGATTCAGGTATAAATTAAAACAATTGTCACTTTAACATGGGAAACGTTTGTTAACAGTCATAAAACACTTCAGTCACTCAAAAGTATCTAACCTTTTACACTGTTGATAAGCAACTGCAGTATGTAACTGTATTCCTAAACTGAAAGTTACTTCATTAAGATTGCTCTTAATTCACCATGAAACAAGTTTTACATGATATAACGAACGACTTCTGAGATTGAACCGCGTCATCATTGAGATTAAAAAGCTCAACGTTTCGCCCACTTTCATAAGTGGCTTCATCAGGAGATAAGCAAAAGAGCACGGTAACTCAATGTGTGAACTATGCCAGAAGCGAAACTCTTCTAACGGTCGTAAGGAGGAAGGCAAAATTTATAGGCAAGTGTTGTCGCGGTTGAGTGAAGAGGGCGGTGGGCTGGGCTTAGAAATTAGTGCTTTCCACATGGAGAGAAGGGGATGGCTTTACAAATGTTTCTGCTAAACATGAATGGGGGTTTGCAGAAAATTTTAATAAATCTTATATCGCGTTGGTGTTCGACAATGGTTGGTAATGAAACGACACGCAACGTGAGGCAATGCTGGTGTTCAGAAATACGAGCTTTTACTAAACATCCTGTTTCACCAATGTCTACAGCATTACAGGAGCAACGTACTCTATAAACACCTTTAGATGATATGGTGTTTAATTTATTTTTACGTTTTCAAGCACGCTACATTTTTTACATTTTGCTCTAACGCATTAATTGATTGTATGATTTTAGTTTTATAAAATAATTCCAGAACGGGTACTAGTCTCCTTCCAGTCATGATTCGGATCAAATTTTAATACTATTTAGTCTTTCTTAAACAAATTTTTAAATGTGATAGAAAACATCGTGCGTCCAACCACATACCGGGTGTCAACGAATTTATTAGACAAGTCATAACTTCTAGAGTATTAGGTGTTTCAAAATGATATTTGGTATAGGTAAATGGTATAGGGAGAGGAAAGTTTTCGCATATTTTTCACTTTCTGGTCACTTCCGGTTTCACCGGAAATGGCTCCCGTTTCGAATTTTTAAATAGAACACCCTGTATATTTTTGCATATTTGGATTTTTGAGACAATTTTGGATCAGCATGTGACATTTTAAAAACTTATCCATGGCACACTTGACAAAAGTAAATAAATTATTATCTAGTATTTTGCTTAGAAATATTTAACTTATGAGCTTATTTTTAATCCAATCGCAAATAAATTAGTATCGTTAGATTCGCCAAAAAATTCTCTTTTCGGAAAGTGCTTGTCAAAAAAGGGTCGCCATTTGAACAAAAATAGTTAGACAAGAAAACGTGCTTTTGCCAACTTGTCTTATTCCTATCTATCATACTAATCACTCAAACTTTGCTATTGTCATTTTCTGACATCACCTGAGGTCTTTAGATTAGTTTGCGTCTGATCATGGCCACCTAGATGCCATATTAAAACTGGCTCTAAAAAAATCAAGTAGGCTTAAAAACTTTTTAAAATGTCACATTCTGATCCAAAATTGTCTCTGAAATCCAAATATGCAAAAATATACAGGGTGTTCCATTTAAAAATTCGAAATCGGAGCCATTTCCGGTGAAACCGGAAGTGACCGAAAAGTGAAAAATACGCGAAAATTCTCCTCTCCCTATACCATTTACCTGTACCAAATCTCATTTTAATACACCTAATACTCTAGAAGATATGACTTGTCTAATAAATTCGTTGACACCCGGTATGCAAACAATAGGTTGATTTGAAACTAATATGTTTACTGCATTTAGTCATAATAGCGATTCAGATTCATAGGGAATGTTCCTAATTACATGAGTTACCTACTAAATTCAAGAAGATTACCACAATTAAAAACATTGTTTTAAAAAAACGTGTCTTTTTGTTTGAACAAAAACCACATTAAAAAACAGTTAAACAAAAAAAATTTTTTAATTTAATTTAAAGAAACATTTTTTTGTAAACCCTGATCTGCAGGTGCTGTTGATCTAGATTCGGCATCAGAAACAAACGTTTTCTTACCTGGAATGTAGTTTAAATCAAACTGGCATCTTTGTAATCTGGGTGATACAAGTGTCCAGCGGTTTCTACCTAAAAGTAGTTTATGATCCATTTGGTATCAAGCTTTGTACAATAAAGAAAATCATTAAATCGTTGACAACCATTAACAATTGCTAAATAGTAGATTATGCAATGAGGGAGAGAAATGCGTCATTTTGCTGAGGTGCAATTTGTGACTCAAGGCCGAAGCCCGAGAGTCACATAGCACTGACTTGTAACTGTCGAAGTTTATAGAAATAAATAATTAGTCACAACAAATTGCAACCATCAGGATTTACAAAAAAATTGGAGCGACTTTCTGATTACTCCGACTCCGGAGATTGGGATGATTCTTAAATTTAATGCTGTTAATGAGTTCATTTATATTGTTTGTACTTCATTATTTTCTTACTTGTTTCCATTTTTGAAAAATAAACTTCATAGGCTGCTTGTAAAACAACAAATAAAACACCACAGTTACTAAACAACCATATAATAAAATACGAAGTAAAACAATATTGCTAATTTTGATATAACATGCGTAAGTTGGCCCACGATGGCTGACTGCCCCAACTGTAATAGTGCAGGTCGTGTGCAGATCCTACTTAAATGGCCCTGTGTTACAACTTAATATTAACTTGAAGAAATTATCCTTATATTTATTAATAATAATAGTCACTGCGTAAATTAAGTATGGAAACGGTGGTATTATTTGAATACGGCCATAGATAGAACTCTGAAATTTAGTATAGAAGCGGGAAGGCCAGGGTCCATCGGCCCAGGCAAGCCAGGCAGAACACTCCTCCCAGGAAGCGGCTGACAAGGGTCCTAGGGAAGCAAGTCCAGGCGACTCTCCAAAGAGTGGCCAGGGCCAGCAACCTAGGGGCCCATGTAAGCTGCAGAGACAGCCCTCGGGAAAAATAAGAGGTCCGGAGGCGAGGAGAGCAAAAGGGGCTGCTGCACGCAAACCCATAGAGCTCATCACGCACTCCATGGGACGAGTCAGGGTAACGGAAGGCCAACCAGGTCCTTCAGGTACCCGACCGACCATTAAGAGACCGAGGAGTGATGACACTCCTCCAGAGGCAGTGAAAAAAAGGCCAAAAAGCTTACCGAAGCAAGCAGGGAAAGCCAAGGCTTCTCATCCTTTGAGAAAAACCACGGCTAAGTCCCAGCGAGCAACGGAGCCGAAGCCGCCTAATAGGGAGAACCAGGTTGTAATCAGGTCTGACCGACCAGATGGCCAGGTTCTCCCAAAGGAAGCTGAGGCAATTAGAGCGAACATAGTTGCCGAGATGTTCAGTGCCATGGCAGGCCCCGAAGGGGGTCCCCAGGGGCCAGAACTCCGGTTTAGGAACTCAGGACTAGTGGAACCAGGCTGGTTCTTAGTCACTGCCCAGGACGACACCTCAGCAAGATGGCTGGAGGGCTGGACACCTCTCAGTGCCGAGGGAGTCACCTTTGCCCCAACAAGGGCATCGGAGGCACCATGGCCAGAGAAGGTGGGTTTCTGGCTCAGAAGCCAAGAGGAGGTTGACCTGGAAAAGCTGAGGCAGATGCTTTCCATGCAGAACCGCTCACTAAGAGTGGAGCAATGGAGGCATGTTCAGACGACAGGAGGACCAGGAGGGTGGTTCTTGACCTTCATGGTCAGCGGAGATACTGTCCGAACTCTGGAGGAGTCTGGGTGGCAGCTCTACTACCAGTTGGTTACTCTCGCAGTGCGAAGGGTGCCGACGTGGAGTGGAGCAGTCCGCCAGGACTCTTCTGAGGCCGGCGTGTCAAAGCAGGCCAAGAAGGACAACTGAAAGAACCACAGCCCCCGCACCATTAACTCCCCATAATGGATTTACTGCGGGTAAGTCAGATCAATCTTCAGCACAGTAGGGGTGCTACGGCAGAGCTGATGAGCGCCCTAACTGGCAGGAGAGAAATAGTCCTCATTCAAGAACCGTATGTTTACAGGAATAAGGTCAGGGGACTGAGGATGGCCAACTACGACGTAGTGGTTGGCGAGGAAGTAAACGATCGACCCAGGACCTGTATCATGGTGTCCAGGGATCTCAGCATGGTACCACTACCGCAGCTGGGAACCAAGGACCTCACTGCAGCGGTTCTGGAGTATCAGGTAGGTGGTAGAAACCATAAGGTAGTAGTAGGAAGCGCCTATTTTCCCTCGGATGACGCGCGTATACCTACGGAGGAATTCGAACGCTTAATATCGTTTGCGAGAGATAAAGGTCTTCCGGTAATTGTCGGATGTGACGCCAATGCACATCATTCGGTGTGGGGGAGCTCAGACATCAACCCTCGGGGCGAAACCCTACTAGAATATTTGGCGTCCACGGATCTTGAGATAATGAACAAAGGTACAGAGCCCACTTTTGTCAATAGCATCCGAAAGGAGGTAATTGACATTACAGTGGCCTCTAGGTGTTTTTCAATCAATATTGAAAACTGGAAAGTGACGTCGGATATCGTGACATCTGATCATCGTATGATCAGAATGGAAATGAATTCCGACAAGCCTCTGGAAATTCCCTACCGGAACCCCAGGGCAACAGACTGGGAAAGCTATCGTTCCAGTCTCGTTCGCCAAGGAGGCCAACCAGAGGAAGGTATATGCACAAAAGAACAATTAAGTAAAGACGTAGAGCAACTGGCAAGTAAAATTGTCTCAGCTTATGAGGAGGCTTGTCCTCTCAGGGAGGCTCGAGTTCGTAGGGTACCATGGTGGACCGGCACTCTAGCCGATCTGCGCAAGGAATCCAGGCGAATCTTTAATCGAGCTATCAGAGAAGGGACACAGGCCTCATGGGACACTTTCAAAACGGCCAGGAATAGGTTTAAAAATGAGTTAAGGCGCAGCAAAAGATCTAGCTGGCAGAAATACTGTGCAGAGTTAAACTCAGTATCAGACTCTGCTAGACTGATGAAAATCTTAAGCCGCGAAACTAGTCAAACAGTAGGAGCGCTAAAAAAGGCCGATGGGATGTGGACAACATCCAGAGAGGAGTCGTTACAACATCTCCTGGAAGTCCACTTTCCAGGAGACGGCGCCATCCAGTTAGCACCCATAGCGGAACAGGAACCAGTTCCTATAGAGAACTGGCAGTTCGCTGAGGGAATTATAACGGAAGGTGCAGTCACATGGGCAGTACAGGAGTTTGATCCCTTTAAGTCGCCGGGGCCAGATGGGATCTTCCCAGCATTGCTTCAGAAAGGCCTGGATATCCTTCTTCCACATATAGTAAGGGTATATAGGGCCAGCGTAGCAATGGGATGGGTCCCAGAACAGTGGAAGGCAGCCAGAGTGGTCTTTATTCCCAAGACGGGAAGGGAGGACTACACAACTGCCAAATCATTTAGGCCCATTAGTCTTACATCCTTTCTTTTAAAGACCTTGGAAAGGATCATTGATAGGCATCTAACGGAAAGGGTAATAAGAACACACCCATTCCACAGGAATCAGCACGCATACAGACGTGGAAGATCGACCGAAACTGCACTCCACGCTGTCGTGCACAAGGTCGAAAGGGCACTACACTATAAGGAAGTGGCCCTTGCAGTACTTTTTGACATTGAAGGCGCATTTGACAAGGCAAGAACGGCTACAATATGTCAAGCCTTACAGGCCAGGGAAACCCCTCCCGTTCTGGTCAGTTGGGTGAGAACAGCACTGGAGCAAAGAACCGTGACGGCAAACCTAGGGGACTGTTCAGTGAGGGCCAGGGTGACGGGAGGTTGCCCGCAAGGCAGTTGCCTCTCACCTCACCTGTGGTGTCTTATAATGGACGGTCTACTGGGATGCCTAACGGAAGAGGGCTTCTATGCACAAGCATACGCAGACGATGGACTGGTACTTGTTACTGGCAGGTTCCTAAACGTCGTTTGCGATAGAATGCAGGTAGCTTGCAGGATTATTGAAAGATGGTGTGAAGAGAAAGGTCTGTCGGTAAACCCACTAAAGACTGAGATCATTCTCTTCACAAAAAGACGAAAACTTCAGGGTCTGAGGATACCCATTATGTACGGAAGACCACTTGCATTAGTGCAAGAGGTCAAGTACCTGGGGGTAATCCTCGACAGCAAATTAAGTTGGAGGTCGCATGTCGACAGGACGGTGAAGAAGTCGACAACGACCTTATGGCAGTTGCGCAGAGTTATAGGCAGGAACTGGAGGATAAACCCCAAGATTCTGCACTGGCTCTACACATTGGTAGTAAGGCCAAGAGTTCAGTACGGCTCAGTGGTCTGGTGGCCTAGTGTAGAGCGCCCCAGTATTTCCGTAAGATTGGCAAAGGTCCAACGACTAGCCTGTCTCGGAATTACAGGGGCAATGAGGACAACCCCAACAGCCGCACTGGAGGTAATACTGGGACTCCCGGGCCTCGACACTTGGATAAAGAGAGAGGCCATGGCTACCCACCTCAGAATGCGGGATACGGGGCTATGGAATGACCAGGGAGTTCGCACGGGCCATGCTAGGATCGCCGACATGGCTGCTAGAGAAATACCTCTATCAGCCTACAGGGTAACCGAAGCAGAGGACCGGCTAAGGTTAGAAAAAGGTTTCTCTCTCACTATCCCAACAAGGGAACAGTGGGAGCAAAAAAGGGTTAAGCTCCAGTCGAATGCCTTGATATGCTACACGGATGGTTCTCGAGTGGCGGAAAGGCAATCCTCTGGAGCAGGCATTTATATGGAAGGCCGGGGGGTGCAAGAAAGCTATGCTTTAGGAAGATTCACCACGGTATTCCAAGCAGAAGTTTATGCCATCCTATCGGTGGCAACAAGGAACGAGGTCAGGATATCCCCAGAGCAAAAAATTTATATTTGCTCCGATAGCCAAGCCGCACTAAAAGCAATCTTCTCGGCCAGGACAAGATCAGCTCTTGTCCAGGAATGTGGAGATGCTTTAGCCGAATTGGCAAGGGAAAAGGACGTCGAGCTCATCTGGGTCCCGGGACACACGGGGGTCCAAGGCAACGAGAAGGCGGACGAACTAGCCAAACTCGGAGCCGGGGAAACTTGTTTTGGACCGGAACCTTTTTTGGGTATAACAAGGCAGCAGGTCTCAGCAGCCCTAACCGGGTGGGCCTACAAGACCAGCGAGGAAAAGTGGAAAGGATGCAGGGGCTGTCGTCAGGCAAAGTACCACATAGCGGGATTTGATTCAAAGAAATCGGTCTGGCTAATGGGAAGGAGCCGAAGAACCACAAATCTTTTGATAGGGATCTTGACAGGCCACTGTAAACTAAAGAGACACCTAACTCTGATAGGAGTAGAGGAAGATCCCATTTGCCCAAGATGTGGGAGGGACGAGGAAACGTCCTTTCACTACTTGGGAGAATGTGAAGCGTACCAGCGACTGAGGTATAGAACCTTTGGAGCACCTACGCTTCGAATGGAAGAGTTGAACTCCCTATCCTGGGCCGAAATTCTGATCTTCATTAGAAAATCAGGAAGGTTTAAGCAGGGAGAAGAGCCCATCGAAGAGGACGATAATGAAGGCGGTTGAGGGGATGGCATGGGGTTGGCAAAAAGGGCCTATGGTGGCCTACTTGCTAGACTTCGGTCTCCCCACAACTACTACTACTACTAGTATAGAAGTAAAACATACGGTTTTCTACTAATATTCGTGGTTCTAATTTTTTTATCGATTGTTACGACTGCAGTATGGCCAGCTTGATTATTTTTTAAAATTGAAATGGGGGTGGAAGGTACCATCATTAGAAAGCTGTTTTTGTGTAGAATCCAACGATGTAGCACTTTTCCATACTTAATTTACGCACTGTATAGATACTTACATATTAAGAAACAATCTTAATAAGGCAAAGAAAAGCGCAAAATCATATAAACAACATTGTATACCGCAGGGACCATTATATACAGGATGATTCATTAGCCTCTTTACAAACTTTGGCAATGAAAAACAGATTTAATTTGATGAAGAAATATTCATATAAACGTATGTGCTATCTTTCTTTGTTCAGAAGTTATAGTGCTTTTAACATTTTTTATCTTTGTACACTAATAAGTAATCATAATTTAAAGAAATCAAAAACATTTATTGTAGCGAACAGAAAGCAATACAGGCAGACCTTTCCGTTCGGGGTTACGTTCCAGAAGAATGCCCCGAAGCGCAGAACCGCGATGCGCAAGTAAACACATAAATGATAAAAACGGGGTTATGTTTCATGAACTAGATTTATTTATACTATGCTACCTAAAAATTCAAAAATTTTCGGCAGAATCGCTCGAGAAGTAAAGCTTGAACTAAAATTCCATACGTAACATAAGTCTGCCACTTCAATCTAGAGCTCGAATGTCCATTTGTTTATTCAAGTTATAATTTTACAATTTATTTCAGGTCCGATTTGGTAATAAGAGATTCAAAGGAATAGGCTCGATAAGTGTGTTTACAAGTTCCTGATGAATAATGTTATTTAGGTGTTCATGACATAAACCGCATACGTCTGCTTTATTTACTTAGTAAGTGAAAGTTGAAACAGTTAACGTTGGCAACTCCATCCGCGAACGGCAAATCAGCGAAACGCAAATCCGCAAATGGCAAGGTCTGCTTGTATTTACCTACAGTAAATGTTCAAAAATTAGTCCATTCTCATGAATACATAATTGGCATCGACAAATTAAACTCTCTTGCACACGTAATAAATTCATGTTATTTCTAATATGAATTGCAGCATCTTGAATCCTCTGCAATAACTGATTGCGATCATTTATTTCCATGGCATAAACAAGTTGCTTGAAGTGACCCCATAAATAAAAATCGCAAGGAGTCAGCATCTCCGTGATGCAATGCTTGTACACTTTGTCGATGATAAGGGTGCAGCATTTCTTGATTTATAGTTCGCATACAAAACTTTGTGATAGCCCCAAATTTCATGCTATGCGTCTGGTATTAATTTCCGGTTCTCTGGTTACAGCATTTATTACGTTTTCATGATCTTGAACATTTACATCATGCGACCGAATGGGTCTAGGACATCTAGGAGGAGCGGCAGTACCAGTCATGCGAAGTCTTCTAATTGATGTACTGAATATGGGATGAGACAGTTGACGTCTATGAGGAAATCTATTTCGATATTCTTTAGCTGAATTACGAGAATTTCCATTGCCAAGTCCACAATGTCAGCATATTCTTCATTAGAAAATGGATTCATTACTAAGTGGAATTGCACAAATACAAATTTTAACAAATAGTGACAGAAAGCATTAACATAAACAGGTGGTTATTTAAAATAACAGTTATTAAATGTTGTTTTGCTACATCATGACTACTACGATTTTTCAACTTAAACATTTTAAAAACGCTATAACTTCTGAACAAAGAAAGTTTATATGAAATTTTTTTTATGAAATTACTTTTCATTGCCAACATTTGTAAAGAGGCTAATGAATCACCCTGTATAACAGCAATGAGATAGCATGAACAAAAGCACAGAATAATCGAGTAAGAAAGAGATAACCATACAAAAAAGTTATTTTAGTAGCCATATTTAGTTGACTTATGCCGTAATTAAAATGAACGACAGGTCTACTCAAATATTTGTTTTTCGATGACCGATATCGAAAATAGATTATTCTGATTATTATCGTTTGACAAGAGGAAGTTGACATTCGCCGCTGAGTGAGCTTTTTCAGAATTTTGCCACTCGCCGACCGTTTTGGGTTTTTACGTGAGCAGCGTCAACTAGCAGCACTTTCAGTTCTTGGCATACTATATATATATAGCTATGTTCATCTCTTTCTTATTCAAGCATTGAATTCTATTTTTTATTCATGCTCTCTTATTGCTGTTACAAATCATTATAACTCCATCGGTATTTTGGGCAGTAAAATGTTCTCAGTGCAGCTATTTTACTATACATTTTGATAAAATTCGAATAGAGCACCTTCACTTACCTCTTAATTATACTGGTTACGTTAGCTTTATGATATTTGTAAATCCGGTTAGAAATACCCTGAGTATTTACCCCTAATAGTAAATACCTCGGTAATTTACATCACTAGACATTCGTACTTTTTGCAGAATTGCCCACATGCGAAGCAGTTTCTAGGATCGTATTGATAACCACAACGCGAACATCGTTGTATTTTGCTTTGATAAATCTACTCTGCTTTAAAATGTTCTTGTTTTTTTGTCAATAACTTCAAAATGGCTGAACGGATTTTGTCACACTTGGAGTCGTTAAAAAGGGCCTTTCTTAGGCTATCAACGCTGCCTTGAGCGGATTGATTTAGATTGCTTGTGTCACCGCTAGAGGGCGTTTTGCGACAACACTACAAATGAAATGGGTTTTCTCAAAAAAATTAAATGCATTGATATCACTTTTATTGCAACAGAAGATAGCCAAATAAGAGTCTAACACGCTAGTGAAAACCGCATTTCGATATTTCTTTCCTAACCTAAAATATCAGTAAAAGAAATTAAAACTCGAAATAATGTCGCATCTTTGGGAATATTTTCAGTATACCTGCCATTATTAAATCCTAATTATCGTTCTTTTAGCAAAATATATATAAATTTACTTTTAAAATACCAACATTATATTTTAAATGTCAATAATAATTAACACTCATTCAATATGATTGAATATTGCCTTTCTGTCAACACGAAAAACTTTGACAGTTGGATGGCGCCTATCAGGATACTCCATCGCATAGATTCTAACAGAAACAGTTGCGTTTTCATTGTTTTGAAACATATCAAACACTTCTACAGGTGGAAAACGCATTTTTTACAAATAAGGAAACCAAAATGCACTATAAATAGCTGCAATCTTAATATGATTGACACTTAAACACCACCATTATATTTTTTGCTATTTGGTTATTCAAAGCACGCTTGCATTTTAAAAATTTCGAATTTCGTGTGGACAGAAGGGCAATATTCAATCATATTGAATGAGTATTAATTATTATTGACATTTTAAATATAATGTTGGTATTTTAACAGTAAATTTATATATATTTTGCTAAAAGAACGATAATTAGGATTTAATAATGGCAGGTATATTGAAAATATTCCCAAAGATGCGACATTATTTTGAGTTGTAAGTTCCTTTACTGATATTTTAGGTTAGGAAAGAAATATCGAAATGCGGTTTTCACTAGCGTGCTAGACCCTTATTTGGCTATCTTTTGTTGCAATAAAAGTGATATTGTTGCATTTAATTTTTTTGAGAAAATCCATTTCATTTGTAGTGTTGTCGCAAAACGCCCTCTAGCGGCGACACAAGCAATCTAAATCAATCCGCTCAAGGCAGCGTTGATAGCCTAAGAAAGGCCCTTTTTAACGACTCCAAGTGTGACAAAATCCGTTCAGCCATTTTGAAGTTATTGACATTTCTTTTCGAAAAGGTTCGGACACCCCCCACCACTTTCCCTTAAGAGATAGAGCAAAAAGCATTTAACGAAAAAGAATCGAATTTATCTCAGCTTTAAAACGGTGTCCATTTTAGCTATCTGTAATATAAGAATATTTCTCAAAAAACAGGATTTAAAATTCAAGAATGCGATTACGCCCCCTGGCGGCCATTCTAGAAACTTAAAAATAATTTCCAGCATTTTCTCTTGGCCGCTTTAGTCATAAATTTTTTTACCCCAAGTCTTTACGACAATTACTTTTCGAGATAGGGCCGAGTGCCCTTCTTAATTGGCCACCCGGTAGTTATACGAATTTTAAAGTTTTAAAAGTAATTGTGAAACTCGTATACAGGGTGGGCAAATTTCAATGTTTTCATTGGGAATCTTGATAACTATAGAAGATGTGGGAAAATGAACCCCCATCCTCTATCGTCTTTTGTTTTCAAGTTATAAACAGAAGTTCTATTTTTCGCCTTTTTCTTTTGTGGCTATATTTCTCTTATTTATGATAATAGAGAAAAACAATTTCTACGTTTTTTATGGAATTTTTTGATAAGAATGCAGTGGCGTAGTCGGTTTTTCAAAAAATGTTTTGAATTTAGAGTTGTATTTTTTTATGTGGAACTCATAGTTGGCTATGACATCATGGGAAAGAAGATATTTTTCTCATTACAGTGATATATATTATAATATATAACATAATACGAGTAGCTTTCAAATATGAATTATAATCTGTATTGCGCTCCAAAAGACAAAGACATGCACAGAAGTTGTATACATTTATTAATGCTCTAGGACAAGTCCTAACTTCATTCAGTCATTAAGTCGCCACAATTCATTTTTGTTCAATTGGCAAGCATGACTGAAGTGGGATTGCATTCAAGCGTCGAACAACGTATTATTAGTCAATTTCGTATCAACGAAGACATCAGATCGTAAGAAATTTATGTAAGAGTTAAAAGACAGTTTGATACGCAATTTTGATCAGACATAAGCATTTACAAATGGAGCCAAGCGTTTAAATATGACTGCAAAGGCGCCGAGAATGAACTGCATTCTCGCCGTCCAAAAACATTGACAACAGAAGAGAATGCTGACAGAGTAAAATGCACTTATTGGAAACGATAGCTGAATTACAGTGAAGGATATTCCTTCTACATTAAATATCAGTAGGGGTAACTCGAAAAAAAAAAACACGAGTTCTCTGTCTGCATCTTACAGGATAATGCTCGACCTCATTTTGCTGTTCACATGCTGATTACGATTCAAAAATTGAATTGGACCATGCTGTCCCATGTACAATACATTTCGGACCTCGCTGCATCAGTTTTTTATTTGTTTGGACCGTTAAAGAGTTTCTAGAAGAAAAATACCTCGTAATGAAAGTCATCGAAATTGTTCCGGAATGGGTGTGACAGCAGCCAAAAAAAATGTTTCCTCGTGAAATACAGAAACTTCAGGAAAGATGGCAACAGTTTATTGAAAGAGAGGGAGACTGAGTAGAAAAATGACATGATATTCATTAGACTCCTTGTGTTTGTCTGTGAATAAATATTAAATTATAATTTATATTTGAAATTTATGTTTGTCTGTGAATAAATATTAAATTATAATTTATATTTGAAATTTATACTACTCGTATACAGTGTCTGTCACACATTTTGAGCACATATGGAATTTTGTTATTATCTATCAGAAAATGTTATTTTGCTAACAGTTGTTGCTGCATCTTCTTAAACTAAAAATTTAAATATCTCCTTTCGTAAATGGAAGAGGTCCCTATTTTACAACGCAACACGAGCCCTTAACTAGATAACCAAGAAATATGAAAAACTACTTTAAAATGTTTTTGCTATAATGTAGAGAAACAGAATAAATCTGCCCCACATATATCAGTGGAATGAGAAAACAAATTATCTTACTCATGATGGCACAGCCAACTATGAATTCCATATCTAAAAAAATACAACTTTATTGCAAACTTGGAATTCGAAACCTTTTTTGAAAGACTGATTACGCCATGATATTCTCATCAAAACAAGTGCCTCAAGAACGTAAAAAACTTTGTAAGCAACACATTGATACGTAGTTGACATCCACCAGAACTACGACACAGTTAGTGTTTTTACACATCCAGGTGCAGTAAAATGACTAGACAAGTTTTAGCCTTTAGAAACCCTTAAACAAAAAAATTGTAGTAATAAAGGGCATTTGCAGAAACGCTAGTTACGTACGCCACTGGAATTGCCATAGAAATAAGGTATCACAATTTCTCCTATTTAGTTGTCATATGTGAACAAACCTGTATTATCAGTACTGTCTGCTTGATGTAAATGTCACCCATAATAGCCACGACCCTTATTTAATTAACAACCATTGCCACATTACTAAATTTTATACGGCACTCAGGTTACGATTATTTATATTAAAATCAGATGTCGTAAAATTTGCCACTTTTAGAAGATATTACAAGAACTGTTAAACAACATACGGTCGATGTTACATATAACTGACTAAGATAATTTATTAGCCTTTATACTTGTCTGTTTTATGCTCAATATCGGCCTAATACCGTTAAATACTATTAACTGAATTTGAGTATCAACAACACAATATGATACTGAACGTAGAAAGTTATATAGAGGGTTAAGTGGTAAAGCACGTTGCAGAATTTTGATTCTGCAGCAGAACTTAACGTATTTGTTTCTGGGTTAATGCATGTATTTCATTAGTAAGAGCATATTATTATTATTATTATTATTGTATAATTACAATATATTTATGTTGTAGATAAACTTCCCTTGGAACATACATCATTAAAAGAAACATTCAAACATAATCACCATTAAATAAGAAACTATGGATAATAAGTCTTGTAATTCTGCAGGAACTGCATCGTCCAAATCGCAGAACATGAAGAGCAATAATAATTCTGATAAGCCATCTATTAAACAAGAAGTAATCGAATCTCAGAACATGAATAGCAATAATAGTTCTGATAAGCCATTTATTAAACAAGAAGTAATAGAATCTCAAAACATGAATAGCAATAATAGTTCTGATAAGCCATCTATTAAACAAGAAGTAATTGAATCTCAGAACATGAATAGCAATAATAGTTCTGATAAGCGATCCATTAAACAAGAAGTAATCGAGTTAAAGGATGAAAATTATGAAAACAAAACATTTGACAAAATTACCGTAAATACTACTTCCAGTGAAGAGAAACCTTATAGTGACTCTGTTTTTGAATTTGGAATAGCGCACAAAAGTGATATAGTCAGACATATAAAAACGCATACAGGTGAAAAGCCTTACAATTGCTCTGTTTGTGAATACAGAACAGCTGTGAAAGGTCATTTAGTTAGACATATAAAAACTCATACAGCAGAAAAGCCGTACAGTTGCTTCATTTGCGAATACAGAACGGCACACAAGAGTGCTTTAGTCAGACATATGAAAACTCATACAGGAGAAATGCCTTATAGTTGCGCTGTTTGTGAATACAGAACAGCACAGAAAAGTAGTTTAGTTACACATGTGACAACTCATACAGGAGAAAAGCCTTACAGTTGCTCTGTTTGTGAATACAGAACAGCACAGAAAAGTACTTTAGTTACACATGTGACAACTCATACAGGAGAAAAGCCTTACAATTGCTCTGTTTGTGAATACAGAACAGTACGTAAAAGTCATTTAATTATACATATGAGAACTCACACAGGAGAAAAGCCGTACAGCTGCTGTGTTTGTGAATACCGAACAGCAGTAAAAAGTAGCTTGGTTAAACATATGAAAATTCATACAGCAGAAAAGCCGTACAGTTGCTGTGTGTGTGAATACAGAACAGCAGTGAAAAGTCATTTAGCTAGACATATGAAAACTCATACAGCAGAAAAGCCGTACAGTTGCTGTATTTGTGAATACAGAACAGCACACAAGAGTGCTTTAGTCAGACATATGAAAACTCATACAGGAGAAAAGCCATATAGTTGCTCTGTTTGTGAATACAGAGCAGGACGTAAAAGTCATTTAGTTGCACATGTGACAACTCATACAGGAGAAAAGCCTTATAGCTGTTCTGTTTGTGAATTCAGAACAGCAGAGAAAAGAAGTTTAGTTATACATGTATCAACTCATACAGGAGAAAAGCCATACAATTGCTCGGTTTGTGAATACAGAACAGCAGCTAAGAATAATTTAGTTACACATATGAGAGCTCATACAGGAGAAATGCGGTACAGTTGCTCTGTTTGCAAATACAGAACATCAGTGAAAAGTAGTATAGTTACACATATGAGGACTCACACAGGAGAAAAGCCATACCGGTGCTGTGTTTGTGAATACAGAACAGCAGTGAAAAGTAGTTTAGTTAAACATATGAAAATTCATACAGTATAGAAGCCGTACAGTTGCTCTGTTTGTGAATACGGAACAGCACATCAAAGTGATTTAGTCAGACATATGACAACTCATACAGAAGAGAAAACATACAGCTTCTGTGTTTGTCAATACAGAACAGTAGTGAATGTAGTTTAGTTAAACATATGAAAACTCATACAGCATAAAATCCGTACTTTTGCAGCACAGAAAAGTAGTTTAGTTACACATGAAAACTCATACAGGAGAAAAGCCATAGCTTTATGCTGTCTGTGAATACAGAACACAGCCCATAAAAATAATTTATAGGCAGTTGCCTATGTGAAGACTCGTATAAGAGAAAAGCCATATTCGTACACGTACACTGTGAATATGAAGCAACTCAAATATAAGTTTATTATAAATATAAGCACTGCATTTTACATATGCTTTATGTAAACTAGTAATCTTTATAATAAACTTTAAGTATAGGGAATTAAGATATATAATAAGTTAATTTCGATAAAATTATAACATGTTAAAATGCTAAAATTGCAAGTGGGTGTATTTTATGTCAGTGACAATATATGATATTAACTATGCATTGTTTGTAAATTTGTCTTCTAATTCGTTACTGTTGGTAATAATTGTAAATGTAGTTAATCTAAGTAGCTAATAGTTGTAAGGTAGAATTGTAAATTCAGTGTGCATAATAATTGTTCTCTTACAAATTTTGCTGATATAGTATTTAGGCATCGTATCTAGCTCCATTGATATTTACAACAATTATTGATTGCTATAATCTCAGAAACTTGTTTGTGATGCTTGAATACTCATGCTGTATGGTATTGTAACGAACTTGGGCCGAGCCGCTGCGGACATATGAGTCACAGCGTTCCAGACCTCGAGAAACGGCTTTGGAGCCAGGTGCAACGAATGAAGTCAGCGGCCTTGGTGACTAATACGCGTGCAGACTTCCGGATCGATCCAGAACAACCTTGGAGCTAGATGCAACGGGTGAAGTCAGCGGCCTTGGTGACTAATACGGCGATGCATCATGCCTTTGTCGGGAACTTCGAGTAAAGATCGTGGCGTTTCTGGAACCTTATCCGGCAATATAAATACACTCCCGCAGGAATAGCGGGCAGTTCTCATCAAACTCGAAGCGCGTAATGTAGATGAACCGTGTGTATATAACTCTAGTGAAATAAATAACAAATAAATATAACCATATAAATATAACCATATAAATCATTACTGTTAAGGGCAATATAAATAAAGAAATGTATTGTTGTTAGAAATAGTTCGTTAGTTAAAGTAATCTGTGTTCTGCGTTGATAATTCTTGTGTTTGTAAATAATCGTAATTAATCGTTGTAAATAAATGTTTAATACAAGAAGCGTCGTATAATTTTGTAAATAGCCCCAAAGTTAAAACGTAACAGTATTAACTGAAAAAGGTTTTTAATGGTACAAACACATTTACTTGGAGTGTTTCTTGAATACTATACATATTTTGTATTTATATAATTTTCCATATGATTAAAAGCATAAGTTTATTGAATTAATGCTTGTATTTGAAAACTATTGCTGTAGGGTGTACGCAATGCTTCATTATAATGTCAGTTTTTTTAGAGTAGCTAAACGCTTGAAATTATTTGAATATCTGTTAACAGCATATACCTACAGTGTGTTTTTAATTAGACTTTGTCAGAGGTAAAGAGTGATTCTTCAATTCAATTTGTGATGAAGCATTCAAATGAACATGCAGGGTCTAACAGCAATGTGGGGGGAGGGAGTGAAAGATATTTCTAAAAGTAGGTGTGAGAGTGAATGAGTGAATATAGGGTCAGTTGGGGTAATTGGAAACGTCAATTTTACGACATCTTTCTTCATAACGGTGTTTGGGTTCCAAAAATATTATGTCCTATAGTTATAGGTGCTGTGGTATTGATTTGACAGTGATATTTTAAGTTTGGCGGTTGTGGTAGATGTGTTACATAGATATGCAGAAAAAAGTTGTGAAACTATTTGAAAGTGTGTAAGACATATTCTGTAAAATTATTCAAATTGACAAGGTAAGATAATTTCAATGGCGTAGCACGTTTGTAAAAGTCGTGAGTAAAGTTATCAGATTCAAATTTAAGGTTAGAAAATATGCATTAACAAGTGACGTCATGCTTACATTTCCCCCATACATTTAAATGCATGGGGTAATTGTAAACAGCTTTTTTTTTGTTTTTTACAGCTAAAAATTATCCGTACCTGCATAAAGAAAATACCTGAAGCAATCTACACATTAAATGATATTGAAAATGCTGTTTTCGATGTTCAAAATAAGAATTTAACTTACAGAGCTGCAGAAGAAAGATGTAATGTACCAATATCGGTAATTTTTCATAGAATTAGGAAAAAAAGTTGCTGGTAAAATGTTTAATAACCAGGCCTAAAATGGGCTATCCTTGTGACAAGCAAGAATTACTTCAGTTGGTTGCTGAATATGTTCAAATAAATAATATAAAGTCACCGTTTAAAGAAAACCAACCTGGCCAAGACTGGTATTCATGCTTTATGAAAAGGCATCCACGGCTCTCACTAAAGAAGCTCGAGCATTTACAAAAATGTAGAAAAACCCTGAGGAAGCCAAATATGATTTATGATTTTTATGATAACGCAACTTTCCGATTTAAGTGGACCAAGTTTACCAAACCGAGAGTGTTTAATATTTAATACCGATGAAAGTGGTTTCGATAATGATGAATGCAAGCTATAGGTGAAAAGGGAAAGCGTTTAAGCAGAGTATCTGGTGGTTCAGGCAGAGACGTAACTACCGTTTTAGCTTGTATATCTGCAGATGGCGGATATCTTCCACCACTTATTGATTTTAAGAGCACAGCAGTTCAGGCAAGGTGGACATCAAACAAATCATGTCCAAGAACAGTCTATGGTGCTTCGACTAACGGTTGGATGGAGGAGCCACAGTTTTTTCATTGGTTTTCTGATGTATTTATTATACACGTTACAGAAGTTCGGAAATCCAATGCTCTTCCAGAACAAACTGCTTTATTATTGTATGATGGTCACGCTAGCTATATCAATGAGCGTATTATACAAGCTGCTATTGATAACAATATTAAGCTGATGAGGTTTTCAAGTCACCTTACTGATCGACTCCAACCCTTAGATAAGTGTTTTCAGGCCCATTAAAACAAAGTGGGAGAACAAGTTTATTGAGTATGATAAAACTCAAATGGGAAAAGTTACATCGCAGCTCCCTAAAAGCAAGTTTGTGGAACTCTTGACAGATGTATGGAAAGAAGGAATGGTGGTTTCTAATATTATAGCCGGGTTTGTTACCGCTGGTATCTGCCCAGTCGATCCTGCACGGTTTCCTGAAGATCTGTTTCCAGTTGATCTTGAAAGTTAAGAGAATGAAAGGCAACTCAGAAACTCTAACTAATTCGGAAGCTGTCTCTGATGATAAAAATAATGATACAGTTTCACAGTCAACTGCTAACTTGGCAATTGAAACTGTAATAGATATTCACGCCCCTGTTATACCCGAAAGTAAAATTATAGATATATTTACAAAGAAGCTAGTAGATTGTACTTAATACTCTACCTATGACTGCGTATTCATCAGTAAGCAAGCAAGTAATACCACAAATTATGGGGAAGTGCTAACGATGGCAGATATTTTGTTAAAATTAAAAGAAGCTGAAACTTTAAAACAAGCTAAGGTGGCCAACAAAAGAACCAAGAGTAAGATCCCATTGGTAAAAGCCTGTGAAAAAACCAAGAAGGATTTGCAAACGAACTTGATAGAAGATGAAGAAATAGCCAAGAACAATTTGAAGGTAAAAAAAGAGAAAAGATTTGTCTAAAAGACTTGGAAGAACTGGTAGACAGTGAGTCAGATGTTGACATGACATTGGAAGAACTTATTGAAGCAGAAAGCGTACAAGAAGTTGATTATCAAGATCCTGTGTGGGACGAAATAACAACAGGCAAATATTTATTTGTTGATTTTGTTGGCTTAAAAAACTCATTAGCAATATGTGTGTGTTGTGCAGTCAGTTGATGACAGTGATGGAGATAATTCAGCAATGGGTTTAAAAGCTTGCAATTCAACTAGAAAAGAATTTACTTTAAATGAAAAGACGTGTCTTCCATTTCATTCGACCAAATCAGAGCTGCCCTGTCAAACCCTGTGATGATCTACTGCGATTGTAAAGTGATATACCGTCTGTTCTATAAAAAAGGCCCCGCCTTCTAGCTACTTTATTATTTATTTTAGACCCAATAAACCTTATATCAAATCAAATGGCACATAAAAGCCTACATTTTAACACTATCAAAATTTTTTTATCTTGAATTGTTTCAGAGTGGTGACGTCACGTGCAATTTTTTTAAATGACACTGTATATATTTTTTGACATTTTCTGGTAGAGGTTTTTTTTCTCTTTTCAATAATATAAATATTTTATGCCCTTACATAAGAAAATTTTCGAGAAAAATTAAAAAAAAATTTTAAGGGTGGGAGGCCACCATACAAAACTATAAACAAAAGTGTAACTCAGAAAAACAAAACAATAAACACTTTAGATTATTCTGAAATCTGACATTTAAAGCGTTTGGCTACTATTTGTTTTGTTTTTCTGAGTTACACTTTTGTTTACAGTTTTGTATTATGGCCTCCCACTGTGAAAAAGTTTTGTAATTTTTCACGAAAATTTTTTTATGCAAGTGCATGAAATATTTTTATTGTTGAAAAGAGAAAAAAAAAACCTCTATCAGAAAATGTCAAAAAATATATACCGTGTCATTTAAAAAAAATTGTACGTGACGTCACCACTCTGAAACAATTGAAGATAAAAAATTTTTGATAGTGTTAAAATGTAGGTTTTTATGTGCCATTTGATTTGATATAAGGTTTATTGGGTCTAAAATAAATAATAAAGTAGCTAGAAGGCGGGGCCTTTTTTATAGAACAGACTGTATATGTTTCCTGGATGTATAGATATATTTGAAATGGCTTAAATCTGTATTATTTTCAATTTATTATCATCATTAGTATGTATGTATGTCCTGTCCGATCCTAACGGACCATAGGGCGTCTTGGTAGAGACGTTTCTAGTAGCTGTTTGTAGCAATGGTGATTAGGTACCGTCGAATGGGGCTATATGGGAAATTTTTGTAGGTTTTTATGGCTGCAAACTTTATTTTTCAATAAAAAAAAATTGAAAAAAATATGCACGGTGCGAGTTTATGAGGGCTATCAAAGGGTTTAATTACATTTTGAAAATATATCATACTTTTCTTATATTTCTTTTTTAAAATGGTGTGCCATATTACCCTACATGTGGGGTAATAGTAGACATACCTTATTTTTACAGAGAAAACCTATATAAATGCTCATTTTCAATCATGTTGCATTCATGAAGGTTTATATGGGACAGAATTAGTTTTAAAAAAATTTTTTTTGGTATAAGCAATAATAAAGTAACGGAGTGTTATATGGTTTATTAAGCAAAACAAAAACTAAATATAATTTTTTTATTACAATCTATTAAGAAACATTAATAAACAAAAATTATTTAGGGAACATTCTACCATTAAAACTATTAAAAAAACATTAATATAATAAACAAAAATTCTTTACGGAACATTAAACCATTAAAAACTATTAAGAAACATTAACATAATAAACAAAAAATCTTGAGAAACATTAAACCACTAAAAACTATTAGGAACATTAATATAATAAACAAACATTCTTTACGGAACATTAAACCACTAAAAACTATTAAGAAACATTAATATAATAAAAAAAAAAATCTTTAAGGCACATTCAACCTCAAAAAGTTCAGAAACATTAATATTATAAACACAAAATTCTTTACATTAAACGTTAACAGAAACTAAAAAACAGTTTTTCCAAAATATGTCTGCCTTTAAATGCATTTTCCATAGCCTGGGCTGGATAATCTTGTCGAATAGCTGCTCCTATGCGGCGTCTGTATTTACGGACCATTGTCCCATATTAACCTAAAAAGTTAATTTTTTAAATAAAGGCATTTTTTCATAACATTTTTTAACGACCCAAAAAAATAATTACACCAGCATGGAGCTAATACTATAGGGTTTTGAATTATTAACATAAAATTGAATTTTCTTACCTCTAACAGCGGCGTCACGTGAAACTCTTACACCCACCCGTATTCACAGTCGTTCGCCAGCGGATCGCCGGCGACTCGCCGGAGTTTCGTTATGAATAGTATGTTGGCGGCACTGTACGTCTATGTCAAATTCGAGCTGATCAGGTTAGGTTTTCAGTCAGTTTTGACAGAAACTGACACATAATCTAACCTGCTAACCTCGAATTTGACATAGACGTACAGTGCCGCCAACATACTATTCATAACGAAACTCTGGCGACTCGCCGGCGAGCCGCTGGCGAACGACTATGAATACGGCTGTTAGAGTTATGATTTTTTACGTTTTTTATGGTTAGGAACCTCTTGATGTTAGTTGACAAACAAACGTTTCCAGAAATTTTTGTTAAGGTCACTATATTGTAAAAGGAAGTAAAATTTGATGGGAACTTTAAAAATATAAATACGATACATATGTATATATACGGAAAATGCAAAGTTACTTAGTTTATACAATGTAAAAGCTCCCCATACAAAAAAATCGTTTAAAATATATTTATTGAAAAATTAACACCAAACTAAAGATACCTATCGATTAAACAACTCAAAGGCCTAATCACATCTAATTCCTTGTTCACCCTGCCCAGTTCCACCTGTTAAAATCATCTGCGCTCCAGTTCTTATATTTGCTATTAAAGCACGTTTTATGAGTAAACAAAATAAACTATGAATAATAATAATATGTGGAGCCGCCAATCGGAAGGCTTGTAATTCTCACAACTCCTTTAAAACAGCTAATAAATGTCATAATAAAAATTACTCATATAAGCAATACATCTTCTAAAGTTATATAAAAAAATTTGAATGTAATATCGAATTCAACATCTTTATCTAATTCCAAATTAATATTAAAGTGTACAAGATGCTGAAAAGGTTCAAAACTGTAGTACGTATTATTTATTAATGATCTGCTATGCAGCTACACAGTAGAACTTCGCAGTTTATTCGCGTGGCGTATAATAAACAATAATAATACAGACGTGCACAATTTTAAAACTTTTTTTTATTTCTATTTTGTGTATATTAGGATTCCTATTTAAATAAATATTGTTATTATTATTATCTCTTGTAATTTTTTCAGATTTTGGAAATTTTATGCCAGACTTGAAAATTAGCAACATTCATTTTCAATGCATTAAAGAAGGTTGGTAAATTGAAACTACTGTAATTTTTTAAATTTCGCGCAATAGAACATGCGTTCGAAGAAAAAATGTTTTGCTTCAGTGCAATTTCTCTCCCTAATTGCATAATCTACTATTTTTCACTTCTGGGAGCAAAACACGGTTTCTACGATACCAAAATCGTGAGAAAAATTATAAATTACTCCCTAGAGGAGAGAAATTTTCCTAAGGAGTTTTCATTATGACTGAGCAACAAGAGCTCACAATTATGTCAAATTCGAGGTTATCAGGTTAGGTTTTGCGTCCGTTTTGACACAAACTGCCGCAAAACCTAACCTGCTAACCTCGAATTTGACATAATTGTGAGCTCTTGTCATAATGACTTACAGTGCCACCAACTTTAAAATTTACCATAGGCCACTAATTTTAAAATAATTATAACTAAAATGTCAATATATGACCAGCATACATAAATTAAACAAGTAGAAACACTTACTGTCGGTTTCTTTGATGTCAAAATACCGATTTGGATGACCTTGAACAGCTACTGGGGAGTACTTTCCGATAATACTAACAGATGGCGCCACTACTTTGTCACTTCAAGG
>CALNHX010006529.1:0-87686 GCA_940337035.1 Agriotes lineatus
TCATTACACCACTCAGTTATATAATGGTTTCATTACGCAACTGAGTTGCGTAATGACTTTATTACGTAACTGAAATAGTGTCAAATGAATGACATAATGACATTTGCCTACTAAAATATTTTTGAAAATGACAGATCTGACATTTCTCTTAATGCACTTTTTTCAATTTTAGGCAGTCGTAGATAAAATTTTGTACAATACATGTGTGATTATGCATCATTAATATACTTGTGTGCTTACATAACTCGTGCTACGCACTCGTTTGTAAATTACACACACGTATATTAATGATGCTGTTATCCCACTTGTATAGTAAATAACTATAATCTAATCGTCTAATATATGTATACGAATTTAGCTCATATATGTGCCTTAACTTCACATATTTTTTTCGCGCGATGTTGTGGGCATCGAAGCGATGTTGTCAAGACCTTTCAAAAGTCAGTAATTCGTTTTCAGCATATATTTTAGGAATGTGATTTTTTGTTAGGGCTCATAAGTATTTTTTGTTAATCTGCATTAAATGGGATTGATGACATTGATGTTGAGGTTTTTGACAGAGTGTGATGATGGAGGGGATAGGGCAGAAATGCGCTCCCAATCTCGTGGCATATTTTATATGAATGAACATAAGTCTTTGAAACAAAATTTACAGAATGGCGGAGGTCAATTACAGTAATTGTATAATTTGTCAAATCAAAACCAAAAACACGCTTAAATGCCTAGCTTCACTAAAGGACACTACCGAATAAGAGGAGTGTATGAGCTCTTCATCAATGATTATAAGAATGCAACTAAAACAACACTTTTCGAGTTGCCAGAGACAGTTCTAGATGCCGATATCTTGAAAATTAATCAAGCAAAATAGCACCCCAATTGTCGGAGGAAAATTCGTAACGATAAACAAAGAAATACAAGCTCAAGTAGTAGCAGAACTATTACTAAAAGTGCAAGGACTAACATACGAGAGGAAAGTAGGATCAGCTGCATCTTCTGTAGGAGAGGAGGCACTAAAAATAATACCCTTCATTGTTTTCAAAAAGTTCACTTGACAGAAAGTTTACTCCAAAAAGCAGTTGTTTGAAATGACCACTATATAATTAAGGAATTATCGGTTGTAGATGTGGTTTCCAATGAACTAAAATACCATACTTCTTGTCAGGTAAACTGCAATCGTCAATACGAGAAGCTCTCAAACCAAAGAATCGAGAAAACAATGATGATTGCAGTCCTAGATTAATTCAGGAAATTATTAGCATGGTAGAAGAAGAATTAAGCTCTGGAAAAACGTATTTTTCTCTAAAATCTATAAATGACGACTTGAAAGTAAAGGATTTACGATACAATATCCCCGTTGCTAACAGAACACGTTTGAAGACTGTTCAATTAGACAGGTTTAAATCCATTTTGATTGAGAAAGTTGGTTATAGTATTGAAGTAATATTTGTTTGCGCTAAATCTATGAAAAGTTTCTCTGATCGAAACAAACAGCCAAGAAGACTTCCGTATACTAAGCAAAGCAGCTCTAATTTGCCGACGTGAAATAATGAGACAAAAAAATGGAATATACAGTAGAAGGTTTTCAAGCAAATTGCCAAGAAGAAGCGGTGTCGAACAAACTAAAATTCCTGATAGAAATTTTATTGTATGGCCCATCTTCAGAAAAGAATTTTGAAAAAGAACAGAATACACTTACTATTTGTCAGCTTATTCATTTCAATATCCAAGCGCCAAGAACATGCGAACCACCACTAGCTATTTATTTATTTGGGTCTTTTTATCCATTTCTTGTTCCGAAGTGCTCGCTTACTCAACGAATTACATAGACTCGGTTTATCTATTTCTTATAATAGGGTGAAATACATTGAACGCATGATAGGTCAGTGAATTATACAGGAATATAACTCAGAAAATGTGGTTTGTCCTATAAATATGCGCAACGATTTATTTACAGTTGCCGCTGTAGACAATATTGATCACAATCCATCATCGACTTCATCTAAGGATTCATTTCATGGGTCTGCTATAACACTCTTCCAAGCAATAGATCACATTCATGACGGTGCATCAAAGTCATTTACAACCTCACGGAATCCACCACACTATAGGATTCATACCTACTATCAACATCGGCAAAAGTCCTGCGCGTTTTCAACGGATAGCAAATAATCCCGAGCCGCCAGGATTTTAAGGTACTGTGTAATATATATGTTACCGGAAATGTATCTAATCCGTCATTATATAGAATTCCTAGGAAATGTATATAATGCCTAAAATCGCCAGGAAATGTATGAAATACATTTTATTATACACCTTTCCTAGGAATTGTGTACATTTCCTAAACTGGAATCGGAAATGTGTTAAATTCGGGATGTCATGTCGGTAGGTTAGGTTAGGGTAGGTTAGGTTAGGTTAGGTTAGGTTAGGTTAGTAGCACTAAAAAATTGTCACACTGCTAAGGAAAACCTCAGTTCATCTGTGTTCTATTTTTCATTCATTCACAAATTCTACAGTATAATGTAGATTTTCATATATTTCCTAGTACGATTTAGGAATTCCATACAATGCCTAGGAAATACATACATTTCCTAGGAAATATATGTATTAAAAAACCTTTGACAAATTATTTTACACATTTCCTAAATTGACTCGACATTATATACATTTCCTAGGAATTGTATACAATTCCTAGGTTTCATACATTTCCTGTAACATATATATATATATATTATAATAAACGCCCGTTTCATTTTCGCTAAGTGAGAAGTGCCGCTAAAATAATTAAAGTGACTCGCTCGTGAAAGACATCGCATATCGTCAATAGCGAGGGAAAAACATTCATTCTTGTCCCGTGAACTAGTGATCCCGTTAGATACCCAATTCGAATTCAACAATAATACATTTTATCAGCTCGTGAAAAGCCCTATGGCGTCATACAAAAAATAGGTTTAATCAATTAAGTATGTTGTATTCATTGTGCTGCCCAATTTTGGTGTTTTTAAATTCAATAGAGTAAAATTAAATTAATCCATGTTCTTATTTTAACCCTAGAAAAAATTGTACAATAACCACACAGTGGGTCGTGGGCGACCCCATCTATAAATATTGCTGTTAATGTAAAGTATTACTAAATTATATAAATAAAACGGCGTATAATTGTTATTAACCTTTAATAAACTCCATAATTCTATTATAACGAACCAAAATTATAATTAACGTTCAGAAAAAAAAGGCAAATGAATATAACAATATAACGTTATAATAATAAGTAAAACAAAGATCTCTTCGTTACAATCCTTACAAAGGCTTAACCTGTGTTCAGCACAAAGACTTTTTGAACATAACACGCATACCGATTGTCCTTTTCGATCTCTTTTTCGTTGACAAAAGGCACATCGACCTGGTCGTTTATTCAAATCTTTTTTCTTAGCTACTGGTTCTTCATCTATTGCAAGAATTCCTCGTATACAAGCACGAAGCTCCAGTGGAATTCGTTGACAATTAACTCGTGCCCTCAAATGATCTTCAACAAGATAAAAAGCAAGTTGTTTTAAAAAATCTGATCTCTTTAGTGGCTCTCCTTTATTCGACTTGTAGATTACTAGTGAGTTAATGCCAGCCGCATCAAGGATTCCATAAAATACTCTCAAAGGCCACCTACGAGTTTTTCTTGCGACAGTTTTTGAATGACAGAGCTGATCGAAGGTGTCAACACCACCGTTGGTGCTATTTAGTGATGGGCATCACCGGACAATTTTCATAACCGAATTATTTGCATTCGAATGATATTAATAACCGAATGATTATTTGAATAATCATTCGAATAAATTTTGGCTCTCGATTCGTTTCGATTAAGTCAGCCGGTTTGCCGGTTGGCGGTTCACCGTCATCTGCATTGACATCGGTTCACCGTCATCTGCATCAACATCGTAACTTGCAGATATAGTGCTTCGGTTCCACGAGACAGGTCTCGGTCTCGTCTCGGTCTCGTCTCGAAATTCGAGACGAGACCGAGAACGAGACTTGTTAAAATTTTCGATACCGAGACCGAGACTTGAGCGGTCTCGGTCTCGGTCTCGTCGAGAGTCTCGATTTTTTTTAACATTTAATTCTTTAATAAATTACTTCTTCTAAGTTATACGGAAAAAGGCAGTTATGTGTACCATTTGCATACCGAGGGCAAGTATTCGCAGGCGCGAGAAATACATTAAAAATGCTGCACTGACTTGATTTAAAAATCGAATTGGGGGAAGTACCGACTAATGAATTACCTCATTCGCACACAATATGTTCTATTTTAAAATTTGCGATTAGTAGAACGTCATCTACATCGGTATACGAAGCAAGGTTACATCCAGTTTCTTTTACGTGTTAAAAATGGAGCAAACACAATTGAAGGGACGCAAAAGAATTTTATCAACTAGTAGTGACGAAGAGTCGATTGACGCACAAGTGGTAGCGCAAACTTCTATGAACATCGACAAAGCCACGCCTAGCTCTAGTTGATTTGCGGCTAAGAGCAAAACTAATACATTTTCAATTTTTTTTTAAATGTAAAGTTACTGAAGGTGTGAAGCTTGGCGTATGTAATATGTGCAAAGGAAAAGCTACTAGCATTAAAATGAAGGGCAGAAATACAACTGGCCTAAAAAACATTTACTTTCTCGACATAAACGTGAATATGAGAATATTTTCCAAAGCTGGATTGATTATCCGCAAACAGGAATTCATTAAATGACGAATCAGCACGAAGTTTGTTTTCTATAAAATGCGACTTGAGAAAAAAAATGTATAAGTTATAATTTGTATTGTAATTACTAATTACTAATTACATGTCTTCTGCCTTGTTCCATCGCATCTGCGATACGATTTTAAATGCATATACTAATTTGATTTTCATTTCAATGATATTTTTTATAAACTATAATATAACTAATAAAAATGTTCAGTTCAAATGAAATAAATTGCAGTTTGTGTTACATGTTTAGTATGACTGTCGAATGTTGTAACATCAAATTTTACTTTGCATATTAAAAATTTGTTGAGACTCTCGTCGATACCGAGACCAAGACCGAGACCTACAAAATTTTTCGAGACCGAGACCGAGACTGAGACTTGGCGTTTGAACCGAGATCGAGATCGAGACCACTATAGGTCTCGACTCGTCGAGACCGAGACTACCTCAGTCTCGGTCTCGTCTCGACGAGACGAAGCACTATGCAGATAGCAGAGGAACCAAAACATAATATGTACGGTCGGCGCCTTAGAAATCGAGACACGTAATATGTTCTTCTAGTCTTTGGAGTATTCTTGCTCCGGTTACTTCATTAATGTGAGATGGCATTTCAAAATTGACAAACAATAAATAATCTGACGTAACAATTAAAACCATAATAACTGTAAAACCCCAGTTTATACACTTAAAAGATACATGCAAAATATATCATAATAGTGTGTAGTGCCCGATTTCTAAGGCGCCGACCGTACATTATGTGTTATGTATTGGGAATTAAGAGGTATTTATTAAGAAGTGTAGAAAGAAAGAAATATGTGGGACTGCTTGCTAATCACAATAAAAAGTGGTAAAACGTTTATCTTTATGATCGGGCGGGTTAAAGGCGCCGCCTCTTGTTTTGAACCTTTGGAGATGTAAGCAAATAAAAAATTGTTTTATAGCTTGATGCGTTTGCAGTTTTTAGGCGTTCAGGTTTCAGGTCCCCAGAATTTGATAATTTGATATTTTTATGATAGGAGGTAGTTACACGATAACCAAATGGTGTTTTCAGTACAACCTGCTTTGTTTATGAGTTATGACGTATTTATATTTACAGAATTTTGAGCACTGGGTAGGTCGCTGAGATACGGCACGTAGTACCTTTGAATAGAGGTTTTATATTCAAAGCGTAGTACGTATCAGCATGAGGTTATTTTTCATTCTAATACTTGGAATTAAAACCGAGTTAGATATGTTATTTCAATAACCGGATATCCGATTATTTTTCATTCGAATAAGCCCATCACTAGTGCTATTGTATTCAGGTTTCTTCAGTTCATCGTCAACTATCGCTTGATCATGCATTGTGGAGAGTAACACGACTGACTTGTTCTTTCTTGAAACGTATGAAACAAGAGTTGATATTTCGTCGAAAACAAACTGAGAAGATGAAACTGGTTTGCGTTTAGTTTCCAGCAACTGTGGTGGAATGTGTGGTTTATTCTTTCTCATGGTTCCCATTAAGGTAAGCCTCTTGCTAACTAATTCTTTGGCCAGTGGATATGAAGTGAACCAGTTGTCTAATGTCACATTTCGGTTTGTTCCTAGAATATTTTCCGCCAGCTTCAAAACGTATTGCGTTGGTATTGGTTGATCGGAATTATTGATTTCTTTACCAATATACGGAATTACAGAATACATGTAGGAAGTTTTCGTGTCACACATCATCACAATCTTTATTCCATACTTGTCTGGCTTACTTGGCAAGTACATCTTGAACGGACACCTTCCTCTAAAACTTAGCAATTGTTCATCAATTGTTACGTATTCTGAAGGAATAAAATTGGAGCTGCAGCGTTTCATAAAGTTGTCCCAAATTTCTCTGATTGCTGAAAATGTATCAGCAACCACTCGTTCAGGTCGTGTAGTTCGTCAAATCTAACGCAGTTGATTAAGAATTCAAAACGATTTTTGCTCATTGCTCCTCTAAACTGTGGAGGTCCTAAAACTTTCTACCACATATATATAACTGTAAGATGTGTATCTTTCAAAACGCCACTTAGATACAAAATACCAAATAAAGCGCGCAATTCAGTTACATTTGTAGGTACTAAATAACTCTGATCAACTTTATATTTTACCTTCTGTCTGTCTATTTCTTGATTCGTATAATTGGAATTTTTTTCGACCATTTCATCCGTTATGCTTAAAATCCAAGCTTCTTTTATGCTTGTTACATTTCGCGCGTCACCTTTACAACCTGGTAAATAAATAACAATATTTTTCTTTGGCGTTCTTGACTTATTTGAAGTGATGGGACTGCTAAACCATTTATGTTCATTTTTACCGTATATTATTTTCCTTTGGGGAGCATCTTCTGTTTCCGAATCTGCATCTACTTCGTCGTCTTCTTTATCATCTTCTAAAATGTTATCTTCTTCCTCACTTACTTCTTCCTGGATAAGGTCATTGCTACCGTCGTCGTCATTGCTAATTATTGTTTAGGCTTTGTTTACAGACGGTGCTATTGTTGTATATGTTATATATGGTTATCCATAGCAATGTATAGTAGTGGTTGATAAATAAATATATGCGAACGAGGTCGTTTTCACTCCTGCTTCATATAATCAGAAGTAATACTATAAGTACTTCGATATTATCGGGTTATATGTCGATAACTTGTTGCACAATAATAAAAGAGTGTCAGTTTGACAGGTTAAATAGTCCGACCGCGTCAGCGGGAGGATTATTCTGTCAAACTGACACGATTTGTTATTGTGCAGGAAGTTTGAGACGTATAACCTGTTCGAAGTACGCATTGTATTCGATTTGATTATTTTGTGAGTAAATTTTAATATTAGGATCAAATAAATATTTTATTGGCAGCTCGATTTGTTTGAATTAACCTAGCTGAAAGTCATCTCCATGAAAATAACATCAAGTTGACAAAAGTTATGTATTGCGTTGCCTAGTGAAGTTACTATAGTATAATCGATTTTGTATAATCGAAATTATACAAGATAACTTAACTAAATCCAGCCTTTTGATTGGTTGAAATCTCTACGAATAAAATAATCACTAGAACACTGCAATAACTAAAAGGTTAAGGGCCCAGATCACAGAGAATAGTGATTTGTAGGCTAAAGCAGGAAGATAGATAAAAAAACTCTGTTTTTGGTAAAGGGAAGGTTTGACATTTAAAAAGTGTCACATTGTCACATCAGGTTTCACTTACTTGATCTGCTTGTGGAAAGTACAGTGAGGATATTTAATAATAAGATGGACAAGATTAGATCCCTAAACATTCAGAAATTTGATGGAAAAAAATTTTGAACTTTGGAAGTATCAGATGGAGATTATTTTCAAGGTTGAAGGTGTCGCAGATTTGGTTAAAGTAAGGATAGAACGTCCAGGAGAAACGTCCGACGCCAAATTAAAGAAGGAATGGGAAGACCTTAATGCAAAAGCAATGCTTTTAATATCAACTTCGATGGAATTCGGTCAGTTACAAACAGTTATGACCTGTGAAACAGCTCCGAAAATTTGGACAAGATTAAAAATAATTCATGAACAGAAGTCAGCAGTTAACAAAGTGATGTTAAAACAACAGTTTTTCAATTACCGTATGTCCGAGACAGGCAGCATTGCACAACATATTAGCAAGATCGAGTCGATGGCACAAGCCTTAGCAGATGTTGGAGAAAAAGTAGCAGATCTTGATAAAATAGCTAAAGTTCTAGGAAGTTTACCTCCCAAATATTTCCCATTTACAACAGCATGGGATTCTTATGACGAGAGTAAACAAACGTTTGACAATTTGACTGCCAGACTTCTCAAGAAAGAACTCCGACTAAGTGAAGCAGATGATGTGTCTACTGCTTTTGCTGCAGTTAAAACTCAGAAGACAGCTCAGTCGCAAGCTAAGAAAAATAATTTTAGAAGTAAGAAAAATGTAGTGTGCTTTTATTGCTCAAAAAGAGGTCACTTCAAGTCCGAATGCAGATCACGACTAAGAAACCAAGGTCAAGGAGGTAGTAGTAACTATTATGATAAAAATCAAGCTTTGAGTGCAGAAATTAAAAATATTAGTGCTGATGGTTGTGAAGATATTTGGTTAGCTGACAGTGCAGCGTCAAAGCATATGACTTCGCACAAGGAATGGTTTACCGATATTGAACCTCTACTATCTTCAATAGTAATTCAGATAGTTGACAATTCTTTTATACAAGCAGAAGGAATCGGAAAGGTTCAAATTATTGCATCAGTAAATGGCAGAACAGTACCACGTACTCTGGTAAATACGTTGTATGTTCCTAAGTTAAAGAAAAATCTATTTTCAGTGGGAGCAGTGACAAACAGAAATTGCGAAGTTATGTTTCGAAAAAATACAATAGAAGTTAGAAACTCTCATGGCTTAGTAGTTTCAGGTATAAAACTAGCAAACCAATGTTATAAAATGCACTTTGAAATGCCTCATATTCAACAAGGAAATGCAGCAGAGGTAAATCAAGTTTTATTATGGCACGAGAGGTTAGGTCACGTTAATTTTCAAACTTTGAAACAAATGTCAGATAAAGGATATCTACCTGGAGTAAATATTAAGAAGACAGACAGTTTTTTTCTGTCAAAGTTGTCAGTTTGGTAAGCAGCACAGAAAACCCTTTAAAACTAACCTTCAATTACGTGCTCAAAAACCAGGCGAATATATACATTCAGATGTATGTGGCAAAATATCAAATACATCAACTGGTGGAGCAAATTACTTTATTTTATTTAAAGATGATTGTACGTCATATCGCTTTGTTTATTTTGTCAAACACAAAAGCGATGTTTTCTCAAAGTTTTTGGAATTTGAAAGAATGGTAGAAAGGCAGACTGATAACAAAATCAAAATATTTCGAACTGACAATGGAAGAGAATATGTAAATCAACAATTTGCTGATCATTTCAAGAAAAGGGGTATAATGCACGAAACAAGCGCACCATACACAGCAGAACAAAATGGAAGAGCGGAAAGAGATCTTAGGTCGATCGTCGAGAGTGCAAGAGCTATGTTAACACCCAGTGGTTTGCCGATTGGTCTATGGGCAGAAGCTGTTAATATGGCAGTGTACGTACTTAACAGAAGACCGTGTAAGCCAGATGATTCTAAAACACCTTATGAAAAATGGACAAATAAGCAACTAACACTCAGACATTTAAAAAAATTTGGAGCAGAAGCTTATGCACATATTCCCAAACAGTTCAGAAGCAAGTTTGAAAGAAAATCTAAGAAGCTAATACTTGTTGGGTATGACAACAATAGTTCAAACTACAGGTTATTTGATTTGAACACAGGAAGAATAACCATTTCGCGAGATGTAACTTTTAACGAAGATGCACTTGAAAGAATGTACAATGGTAACACAAATTATGCTAAGTTTGAAATTCTAAATTTATCTGAACAAGAACAAGAAATAGCCGAAAATGTTTTTAAAAATATTGCAGGGGTTAATGAAGTCCCAAATAATAATGCTGATGAAGTATTATCAAACACTGAAGAGGAACGGGAAAATCCAGAGGAATATTTATGTCGCCTCAGGAATCGAGAAACCATAAAGCCACCACTTCGTTTTGGAGATGATACTTGTGATATGGGATGCTCGACAGTGATAATTGATGAACCACAGACGTATGAGGAAGCTATAACAATGACAAGAAAAATGAATGGCAACAAGCTATGCAACAAGAAATTAATTCGTTAAAGAAAAATGGAACATGGAAGCTTGTAAAGTTACCACAGAATCGAGAAGCAATAGGATGTAAATGGGTATATAAAGTTAAACGTAAACCTGATGGAACAATTGACAAATACAAAGCCAGATTATGTGCAAAAGGATATTCTCAAAAAGCTGGTATTGACTATAAAGACACTTTTTCACCTGTGGTTAGGTATGATTCTGTAAGATTATTATTAGCAATGACAGCTGTCAAGGAATTAGAAATTAGACAGTTTGATGTGAAAACTGCTTTCCTCAATGGCGATTTGCATGAAGAAATCTACATGAAACAGCCGGAAGGATTTGCTGAGGATGATTCAACTTTGGTATGCAAATTACAAAAGAGTCTTTATGGCCTAAAACAGTCACCAAGATGTTGGAACCAAAAATTCATTGAATTTATGTCCACGTATAATTTTAAGCAACTAGAAGCTGATAAGTGTGTATTTTATGGCAAATTTGAAGGGGAAGAAGTTTTTCTTGCGCTTTACGTTGATGATGGACTGATTATAAGTAAATCTGATTTAATTCTTCAGACCATATTGAACGATATGGGTGCCAGGTTTGAAATTACCATTTGTAACCCAGAATATTATGTAGGAATCGAAATTAAAAGGAACAAAGACCAGAAAAGGATCTTTTTAACCAAGAGAGCTATATTACCAGACTTCTGAAGAAATTTAACATGCAAGATTGCAACCCAACTGCTGTTCCTGCAGATCCGAACGTAGTGCTACAAGTTTCAAAAGAAAATCATACTGGTAATGAAATTCACAATGTACCCTATAGAGAAGCAGTAGGAAGCTTAATGTTTTTAGCAACTGTAACAAGACCAGATATCATGTACGCAGTGAGTCAAGTTAGTAGATATTTAAACAATTCAAATAAAGAACATTGGGCTGCTGTAAAAAGAATATTTCGTTATTTGAAAGGAACCAAAGATTTCGGTCTATGCTACAGTGGAAGGAACTTAATGTGACTGCATATTCTGATGCTGATTTTGCCGGAGACCAAGATACTAGAAGGTCAACAACTGGATATGTGACTGTTGCAGCTGGAGCACCTGTTAGTTGGTCTTCACATAGGCAAAAGTGTGTTTCACGTTCAACTACAGAATCAGAATATATAGCTGCATCTGACGCTACCCAAGAAGTAGTTTGGTTAAGAAGATTTCTACAAGAACTTGGTATAAGTTTAAATGGACCCACAAAACTGTTTGTCGATAACAAAAGTGCTATTCGACTAGTTAAAAATGAAGAACACCATAAGCGGACAAAAAATATAGATATTAAATATCATTTTATACGCCACCATGTAGAAGAAGGTTCAGTGTCAGTCATCTATGTTAATTCGGAAGCACAGTTGGCTGATATGTTTACCAAGGCTCTACCACGACTGAAGTTTATAGAAAACAGACATTTACTTTCAGTTACTTTGCACCTGCAAACAAAGAGTGGAAGTATTGTTTAGGCTTTGTTTACAGACGGTGCTATTGTTGTATATGTTATATATGGTTATCCATAGCAATGTATAGTAGTGGTTGATAAATAAATATATGCGAACGAGGTCGTTTTCACTCCTGCTTCATATAATCACTAGAACACTGCAATAACTAAAACTAATTTCTTCCTCCCAATAACGGCGCAATTCCTTATCAGTCATCGGCCGCTTAGCATTTGAAAACATTACTATAGATTAAAATAGGAAATATCAAGAAATAAGCACAAATAATAATAAAATCTGCGAAATACCTATCAAACACTATTGTTTCATGTATCACACTGTGGGGTTGTATACGACCCTGTAGCACAAATGTTCTTAAATAAATATGAAAATAAAATACAAGACACATATGCTTGCACCTACTGTCACTGAACACTCCACAATGAAGGTATATGGAACGGCAAGTGCCTGTATCAAACTTTACATGCGCAGTAAGAGTTTTGCACAGGGTAGGGTCACCGGCAACCCCACAGTGTGGTTCTAGGGTTAATCTGATAATATTTTCATGAGACTCCCTTTGTATTTTATGTGTAAAAGAGTCTAGCTGTAACAAACGACTAGGGTAAGTTCCTCTGGGACGCGCTGGACGACGCATGCAACAGCTGTTAGTGAATCTGAGGATTGTGTTTATTTCAGCCTTTAAGAAACAGGCTTGTACTACCAACCTCAAAGGCGGTGCCGCCTGAAGCATTAAACGTCTTCTTAAGTTTATCAGGTCATCGCACAATATAACGAATATCGAAGTGAACCTACGACCTTCCCGACAAGATAGATGGTAAACAATTGTTACACCAATCCCGTAACCCATCGGACGAGCGGCACTTGTAGTTACCAAATTATTTTCGATCCCAAGCCTAGGCCTGTTCCCTATTATTGTCGTAATACGAAATTCGGGAGTAACAATTGAAACTTCAACTTCAAAAAATTCGTTCAGCCAATTTTCAAAATTTCGAAAAATACAGCCTATTCTACCGTAGTTTTATAAGTATTGATGTACTTATGAAACTACGGTAGAAAATTTAATATAACGCAAATTGATTAGCCTCAATCGCTAAAATATCGTAGCGCCTTTATTTTTTTAAACTAGAATATTCTAAAAAAACTGCTTGTGGATCGTCCGATAATAGTTTAAATATGACTAAAATGTTTAAAAATGCTCTCGAGATGACAAGTTTCCGAAATTCACTCCTGATAAAATCATTATTTCTAGATAAAGTAAATAACCGTTAAACCTATAAATATAAAAATGTTATAAAATCAGTTGAGCGATTTCAACTAAACAATCAGACGTACGTACAGATTTTCCTTTATAAATAGTTACTCAGAATACTTAACAGGATCTCTATCCATATAATATGACGCTATATATATCTCTTATAAAAATGGTATTGTCCAATAATCGAAATTCGTCCCATGTAAGTTACAACTTTTCCTCACGTCTTATTTGCCAAGCAGTATATTTAGAAAACAAAACATGATTTTTAAATGTTTATGATTAATTGTACGGATTATATTTCATAACACGGTTGCAGATAGAAGTACGTTGATAATGCATTACAATTTGTCAGCACGTCTTGACGGACCTAGTGAATAAACTGCAATTATGCTGAATTTGTTGATGTTAATATTACCGTTTCTTATTAAATTTAACACGTTAGGTAGAATTGCAATTTAAACTGAATCAATGTGCTCAAACTTTACGTCATCTTTTAAGTGAGTACATAAGAAATCTTCTAGTCAATAAACTAATGCAGTGAGATATCTTTCTGTTTTTATTACCCTTGAGCAAATACACAATAAAAAGAAATGACCGAGGAAAAGCACTATCCACTCAAACGGGTAACCACAAGGCGGGATTCAGCTGGTAGTAGGAAATCCTACCCCTCTGATCTTCCATCCAAACCCTGATTAAAATAAATGAAAGTAGATTTGAAAAACTGCCTAAATTAAATTACACTACTATCTGTAACGATCAAGTCTACAATAGTGTTTAGACAAAATTAAACCTATACAACTATTTTTTATTAAACCTAGTACAAACAAAGGAAGTTAACAAACACATTAATCAAATACTTAATTGTCCAAGCTAATTGCATCCTAACTGATTGCGGAATAAGTCGTGACGCATTTTGTATTTAAATTGCGCAAAATTAAGGGATATGTAATCCTTCAATACGTTATTGTAAATATGATATATTTGATAAGAAAAAGATCTTTCAAAACGGACAGTAGAGTGCTGCGGCGGTGAAATTAGGCCTCGGAATCGAGTATTAAGATTATGTACGTCTGTCCTGAAAGTGATTTTGTTGTATAAATACGGCGGACATCTATTAATTAAAATTTGATAAAAAAGAGTTGAACATTGGAGTAGCCTTCGATTATGCATAGTTAACCAGCTGGCATCCGTCAGTTTATGAGATATATGTTCGAATTTTCTTATGCCATAGATGAAACGAAGGCACGCATTTTGAACTTTCTGAATTTTGTCCGCAGTCACCTTGTCAATAGCTGGGTGGTAGACTGGAACACAGTAATTAAATTGGGAAAGCACAAACGCTTCAGAAAGTATTTTTTTAATTGTGATGTTTAAGTACGACCTGTGAGGGTATAGTTCTCTAAGATGCATATAGCCCTGAGAAATGTATTTCGTTATCTGATCTCTGTAACGGAAAGTGTTGTCTAAAATAAGACCGAGACTTTTTACTTTATCTACCACAGGTATTCTTACATGATCAACATAAACATTTACAGAATTAGCCAAAAAACTACAGACATTTTTATTACCAAACAGTAAGACAGATGATTTGTCTGGATTAATTCTCAGAGAATGTTGTCTGGAAACCTCACAGATATACTGCAAATCTGAATTTATTTTATATATTGCTTCATCAAGATCAGGCATGTTAAAGGAGTAGTATAGTTGAGTGTCATCAGCGTATATATCTGTTTTGCAAAACTTTATATTCTTCATGAAAGTTGACGTATATATTGAGTACAACAAAGGCCCTAAAATGGAACCTTGGGGAACCCCTTGCGTTATGGGTAATGTTTCAGAGTAAGTATTCGCCAACTGTACCATCTGTGTTCGCCCAGTTAAGTAGCTCGCAACTAAAGCAATAGCGTTTGCACCAAAACCGATAAATTTTAAAATTGTCAGCAATGTGTCATGATTAACGGTATCGAAGGCTTTACTAAAGTCCAAAAGAACCAAAACAGTAATTTTGCCTTGATCCGCAGCAGTAAGAATATCGTCTGTGACATTTAGCTGAGCAGTTGTACAGCTATAACCCGACCTAAATCCAGATTGTACTGCAGGTAAAATATTATTACTATCAACATAGTCAGCAATCTGTTTATTCATGACCTTCTCCATGACCTTTGACAGTACGGGAAGCAAGCTTATCGGCCTCAAATCTTTAAATTCTGATGGTTGTTTAATTTTCGGTATTGGTTTTACTATGGCATTCTTCCAGCACTGTGGAAATATACCATCAATAATACATGAATTAATTAAATGCGTTACATACGGAATTATGATTGGACAACACAACTGAATCATGTTAATATCAATGCCATCACTACCCAGAGCAGTTGACTTAATACCTAATATAATTTTCTGTATATCTTCACTATCAACTGTTGTAAAATTAAAATGTAAACTTTTATAGGTATTACTGTCGTACATTTCAAGGGAAGGCAGATTGACATTGGCAGTATTAGAAATACCGTGTATGAAATAATTATTAATTTTGTTAGAATCCAATAAATTGTCGGGAATTTAAATTGGTTTGGTTTTACCAAGACCAATGGTACCCAACCGCTTCCACAACTCCTTCACGCCATCATTTTTAAGTACAAAATTAAAATATGCTTTTTTTCCTGTTTGAACATCAGTGTAGTAAAATTTCGTAATGACTTATAATACTCCCATTGCTGCGGTAGCCTAGTTCTCTTGAACTTTGCTTTAGCCTTATTTCTTAATGAAATGAGTAACTTCAAATTATCCGTCAACCACGGCACAGGAGAGTTACTCAATTTTTTCGTTTTTAAGGGAGTATGCTTATCAAAAAGAGCAATAATATTATGATTAAAAAACGATAATTTTTCATTTATATTCGAAATATACAAAAGATTTTGAAACTGTATCAAAGAGAGATCATCGTTTAGCAATTTTAGGTTTATATCATTCAGATTTTTATAAGTATGTACTACTGGCTTAATAACAGACGCTGTAGTACATATATCAACAAACGACAAATCGTGATCTGAAAAATGGCAGTCAACTACACCACTCCCCGCTGTCGAACAGCAATTTGACACGATTACCAAATCAATTAATGAAGAAGAAGAGGCAGTAATTCTAGTTGGCTGGTTGATGATTTGATGCATGTCCATAGAATCTAATAAATTTTGTAAACTTACGGTAGCCGGATTTTCAAATTTAGAAAAATCAATGTTAAAATCACCCAAGGCGACTATGTTATCTGAGTAAGGCAAGCAATGAATAAGAGAGTTTTCAAACTCATTTAAAAAGTGTACATAATCCCTTTGGTGTGGATTATACAGCGATCCCAAGACCAATTTCTCCTTACCATGATGTACAATAATCCACTTTTGTTCAATATTATCGTGTGGTATAGTAATTAAGGAATGTCTCATTGAGTGACGTATGTAAATACCAACACCCCCTGCTCGTCCATCACGATCCCTTCTTAAGAGAGTATAACCTTCGATATGCACAAATTCATCCAATATGCCAGGACTAAGCCAAGTTTCTGAAACAGTAAGTATGTCTATTTTATTTTGCACAATAAAAACTTTTAAATCTGAAATTTTAGGTAACAAAGATTGAACGTTAAGATGGCCTATTCTTAAAATATTATATGACATTGTAAATTAAAGTAGTACGACCATTCCAATAACTCAAATTAATGATAAAATTAAAAATAATTAAATATTACAACAGACTATTTACCAAAAACTAAGTATTTATGTAGTAGCAAATAGATAATAGATAAATAAATAAAATTTAAAATAAAAATTGATAGCAAAATTTACAAAGATGCTCGTGTAGGCCTGAGCGCTGATAAGTGATAATCCCTTACTTACAGCACAGCAAAACCTAAGGTCACAATACAAGCATCGTAACAGCTGTAGAGATTAAGCCTTATCGTTTATTAAGTCTTCTAAACTTCTAATTTGTTTAATGCCGTCAGCAGTTTTAACAAGAATTTTGCCCTCACTACTCCACACATTTTTAGCACTATACTTCTTAGCAGCTTCTTCCAGTAACTGATGCCGGAGTCGCGTTAGATCTTCTTTAATTACTATTCGACTATTTTTCAGAAGTTTTTTCTTACTATAAATCAGATGTTTTGTATTTCTGTGCACAAATTTCACTATGATGGGTTTGTGATAAGGTTCTCTGGCGGGTAATCGATGACTTCAGTCTATCTGATCGGGTTTTATGTCCAATTGCAGCTTTTCTTTGCAGATTTTTATAACAACTTCGTCAGTATTCTCACCTTTGTTCTCCGGTATCCCAAATATACGTAGACTATTGCGTCTAGTATATTGCTCTAAGTTGTCCTGTGCACAGATGGTATCCTTCTTCACTTTTTCTAATTCCGCTTCTAATTCTTTGACCCGATTTTCATATACTTTAAGTTCATCCTTGAACCGACGAAGGAGCTCATTACCGAGTTTCTCGGAAAGGCTTTGAATTACAGCAGGCGAATTTAGAATCTTCTCAACACATCTGGTCACTAAAGCTTCCTCATCAGCAGTGAAGCGCGTGACCGGTTTATTTTGCAGCATTTTGTTGGCTTGTTTTAAAAATATATAGTAAAAGAGCTACGAGTGCTTAGATGGACGTCTATACACTACGACCGCACATCACAGAAATGGGTTCAAGTTTTTACTGTCCTCCTTATGTGAGCTTGCATAAGGCCGTTGGCACTGCATCCTTTTACATTTCTGCACCCCAAAAAATTAGCCATCCAAAATTAAAAACATACATTCCAGTATAAGCCCCACCCTTAACACAGTATTAGCTTCTATCTTGGTGGAGCAACATTAGGTCAATATAATTATATATTTTTGCATATTTGTTACAACTTGAAAAACCATAAAATGTGGAACAGTAAAAAAACTACTAAACAATACTAATAGTGAACAATTTGATGAGATTGAAGACACCAATTACCTTTTGAAAAAGAGCTTTACGTGACCAACACAACGGGGTGTTTACATTTATGCCTTCCGGTTGCAAATACTCTTTCTGCGTAGCTCAGATGGCAGGTGTTGATATTGCTTGATTAATTAGACAGAAAAAATTAATAATTTGGTTTATTAACAATTATTACATTTGACAGACTAGTAAACAATCAATTTTATTACAATAAAAAATGTACAAATAAAAATTATATTAGAATAATTCTTCTACACAGTGGGTACAGGTGCACAGCGGCAGAGCTTTAGTTGGCAGTGTCATTGATATATTCAAAAGCCCTAGGCGGCCTGTGGGCTATAACCATATTTATGTAAACACAGAAATGACATGCAATTTATTGGTTGTATTTAAAGCAGAAGTTTATGTTCTCGTGTTATGGGAATACAAATACTTGTATGTGATATCCCACAGCAGTTTGTGGTTTATCTGCTTGGGTAACCTTCCCTCACGTAAAATTAGTTTTTTTTTAAATTGTGTTTATGGCTGTTCTTCATTGTTTCTAGTTTGAACTGGTCGAAAAAAGAAACACTAAATTAAAGCGCAAAATAGTCTTAGAATATAATAAAGACAAAAATGAAGCAAGCATATCAGACTAAATATGGTATAAAAGAATTGCCATTGGCCTCATATGTAGTACTATAATAGTTAATAGCCAGTTGATCTACATACATTCAGTATACAATTCAGTCACTATACGAAAAATTAGTTTATTGGAGTTTGCCGAACCTGTCGTCAAGACCTTCTTTTGGTAAATCATATAACTACCTTAGATAAATCTTAGCAAATTGGTAAATATGAAACAAAGTGAAAGTAATCTAATTCAAAAATATGTCATGAGTGACACCAAACATAAAAGGACAGGGGCTCTGTTCCAACGAAGCAGTAAAAAGCAAAAATGGCGTGTATCATTTGTAATGAGTGCTTCCAGACTAATGTTACAACAACGTGATTCAGTACGACGGTAGAAGAAATTTGAGTATAGGAACCCATGTCCGTAAATGTCTCTCTGGAGCACTGGGACTCTATGACACGTTAAAATCGTTTAAAAACAAAATGTGTTTCAATTACTCAAATGTTAACGATAACCTACAACAAGTTTGTAACAGTTCATCCGTTCTTATGGACTTCACCAATCAAGAATTGACGGATATGCATCTGGCATATGGAACAACAAACTGAATTCAAATGTTTTAAACTGTCTTAACGTGTCATAGAGTCCCAGTGCCCCAGGGAGACATTTCCGGACATGGATTCCTATACTCAAATGTCTTCTACCGTCGCACTGAATACCCCCTAGTAGTTTGATCACATAGTTCTGAAACATCCTCTATATATATACAGTGTGTCCCAGATCGAGTGGGATTGCATGGGTAATTTTCTTATCATTGAAGATGGAGATTTGGTTAAGTGGACAATGTTTTGCTGTTTTATATGCTGATTTAAATTCTGCTTGAAAAAATTCAAAATGTCGAACCAGTCAAAAGTTATTTAAAAAAACTAAAAATTGTAATTTTTTTGTATGTCAAATATCTTTGTAAGTATAAGAGATGCGAAAAAAAGTTTTATATAAAAGTCGCTGTTTTCGATATGACCAATTTAAAATTGGTGTCGAACAAGAATTCAAGATGGCTGCTTTTGAGGTACTCGTATCAACTTCCTTAAGATAAATGGGCGCCATATTGGATTTTTAGGTGACTGAATCTAATTTTTGATTCTCTTTTTAACGATGTCAGACAAAGTATGATTGAATAAAAAATTCCAGTAAAATTAATTGTTTTTACATTTTAATCGAGTAGGCTTGCATGGATCCAAACAAAAACAAACAACATTTATTTAGAAACAAAACATAATCCTGATAATCACATGAAATGATCAAAATGCTGGCCATTGTTAGCTAACCATAGTTGACACCATTTGCACAAACTTTCTTATAGTTTTTCATCATAGCTGCTTACATACTTGATTATACATTTAAAAAGTAATATTACGATGTTTTTTGTGGTTCAAGTACTTAGTACTGAATTAACATGTTACTAAATATTATAGGAGTTACATACAAAGGTTTTCTAAAGTAAATTTTACCGAATTTTGTTTGGATTTATGTAAGCCTACTTGATTAAAATGTAAAAACAATTAATTTTACTGGTACTTTTATTCAATCATACATTATCTTACATCGTTGAAAAGAGAATAAAAAATCTGGTGTGATACACGCACACGACTTCCTTTTAAGTGATCTTATAATTAGCCAAAAATTTCATTTTTAATTTTTAAGCATTTGTCAAAAATTTTCAAAAATTAAAAAGTTTACAAAAACGGTATAAAATAGAGTGTTAGTTCAAGAGACAAATTTTCTCTAGAATTTTAAGTTGAATTCAAAAATGTAATAATATACCGGGTGTTCTATTTAAAATAGGAGTTAATAAAAAAATAAGGAAAAAACAAAAGAAACCCATTTTAGAAGTATTCAACTGGAAAATCACCTATCTCACATCAATACACATTAAAAATGTAATAAAAATGTAAAGTTTAAAAAAATTGTTAGAGCCGTTTTTGAAAAAAACTGAAAAATCACAAGAGTAAATACCTACTTCCGGTTATGCGATTTTTTTCAAAAGCTTGCTGTCTCATCTACATGGTACACAAAACTTACATATGAAGTTTCAACGCCATACCTCTTTTCGTTTTTGAGATATTCTGTTCACAGACAGACAGACAGACACACAGACAGACAGACCAATGACCAAATACTTTTTTTGGGTTCAGGGGACTCTAAAACGTGAAGATCTGTTGACAACTCAATTTCGAATTTTTGGGGTGAATCCAATACTTCCTTTATCGTAAAAGGAAGTAAAAATTATATTCAGTAACCTAAAAATCAAATATGACGCCTATATAACTTAAGAAAGTTAATACGACTACCTCAAAAGCAGCCATCTTGAATTTTTGTTCGACATCAATTTTAAACTGGTGTAATCGAAAACAGTGACTTTTATACAGGGTGTCCAAAAAATGGCGGATTAACTCTACAGTGCGTTACTTGGGGATGCCTAATGAACCATGGAAAAATATGAAAAAAATTCTCTGGGCCGTATTTTTCGAAATATTTCTGGTCAAAGGTGGGTAATGAAATCCATTTATTTAAATAACTAGTGTATAATTATAGTGTCAAATATATCTGGGACTTATTAAAATATCTGTTTTTTTTAATATTCTTGGGATTTAACTAAATTGTTTTCAATATTTAAGTATTTTAAAAAACTGATTTCCTGTTGAGTTTGTCAATTACTAAATATGGCGAACAGGCTTTGTACAATAATAATATACGAAATCAAGCTTGGCATTGAAATATTTGTTGCATGAATAATATGTTGGTGGCACTGTAAGTTCATGTCAAATTCGATGTTAGCAAGTTAGATTTTGCGACAGTTTGTGTCAAAACTGACGCAAAACCTAACCTACTAACCTCGAATTTGACATAGACTTACAGTGTCACCAACATATTAACAACTTACTATGGATACATTTTTGATTGAGAAATTGTTGCAGTATCAATGTTGCCAGATTTATTTTTATTAATTTCGAAATATTTCGAAAAATACGGCCCAGGGATTTTTTTTTCATATTTTCCAGGGTTCATAAGGCATCCCTCAGTAACACACCGTAGAGTTAATCCGCCATTTTTTGGACACCCTGTATAAAACTTTTTGTCGTATCTCTTATACTTACAAAGATATTTGACGTACAAGAAAATGACAGTTTTTAGTTTTTTTTAATAAATTTTGACTGGTTCGACATTTTGAACTTTTTCAAACAGATTTTAAATCAGCATATGAAACTGCAAAACATTGCCTATTTTAACAAATCTCCATCTTCGATGATAAGAAAGTTACCCATGCAATCCCACTCGATCTGGGACACACTGTATAATATATATTTTGAGATGGCATTAAGCCCACAACTTGGCTTTGTTTGTAGTGCAAGATAATTAACCGATTTAATAAAGCACAAAGCTGGGCTATTTTGTATAATTGCAATTTTAAACAAAAGTAAATAATAAATGCATTGATAATGATATGCGAGAAACAGAAAATTAGTCTGAGAAAGGCACGCAAAGGCAAAGCATATTTCAAAGGGGTTGAATTGGCTTGTAAATAAATTATTATAATTTAAAAGGAAAGGTTTGCGCACATGTAAAGCCAGACCACATAACATTTATTTGACACAAAAGGTTTGTTAGCTGCATTTTAAAAGGAACGTATTTATTAAGTAAAAGCAAAGCATAGTGAAAATAGTGAGCAAAGCAGAAAGTTAAAGCAAGATGAAGCATAATATAGTATAGAATATTGCAAAGATCAATGCTAGAAGAAGGCAACAGGAAAGAAAAGATAGTGACGCGAAAATGGTGAACTCAAAAATCAGTTATTTAAAAATAAAGTGCAGAGCAGATCAGTGACAATAATAAATAAATAATGTTTGTGTGTGCAACGCTATCGAACAATTTTAATTATAAGGTTAAAGACGATAATTTAGATTTAAGAATTTAATTATGTACTCAAATTTACTTCCATTTGTAACCTTTCATTATCAGAATTAGTTTCTATTAACATAAGAAAATCAACAGTAACTTTGCAACCTGATGCTATTTTGTTTAAAACAAGAGAACAATTGAATAAAGAATTATAAGAAGTTTGTCGAATTTGTGCTCCATATTTAAGTAAAATTTTATATTAATAAACGAGCATATTATCATACTACAAGTATCGCGTTTTATTTCCTATGTGTCCATGTTCATATGGGAGTGTTTGTGAGAGGTTCCGCACTGTAAAAATATAAATTTCCAACATCATCCTCCAAGCACATTGCGAGCCGTCCAAGTAAAATTTTTCAACTTCGATTCCAGCCCAAGAAAGCATCGATAGGCAGAGATTAGCTGTTCAGGACATCGTCCGAGTCTGCAAGAGCGTCGCCGTCGACACCTGCATCAGGGGAAGCATCTCCAGCAGGGAATCCAAGTAGCATCACTACGAGCAGCTCCTAAGCCATCAGAACGAAGTAGGATTAAGCCTGCGATTTGAGGGTTCGGTTTGCGAAACGCATCAAACGACTAGATCAAACCTAGCCGAAGAGAATTAGCACGTTTCCAACGGTCCAGCTGCTCCGTAGTAATTGAAAAATTGCGTGGCGTGGGTAAATTGTGCAAATTTGGGGAGAATCCAAGCGACCAAGAAACAATTGAACAGTCGGCGTCTATTCTACGTCAGAACAAGCAAGAGGCGGTGACGTCATCTTACAAAACAAGCAAGGGGATGTGTTTTTTATTAGTTATTAAGCGGGGAAATTCAAACAACTTACCTGGCGCGTATTTCACAATATTTTCACGAGTTTAAACGTTCAAATACGCTGTGCACTGGCGACATTTTGTGTGTTATCTGTCAAATAGAGATTACTAATGTTATCTGCTAAGAGCGAGCAAATGAGCTACTCCAAGTCAAATAACTTAAAATTTATGGCGATAGTTAAATTATGATCCCACCCTGAGAATAGAGCTTGTGTTTTTGCCGAGAGCTAGCGTAAATAAATATTGCAATTGGATAAAAATAGAAAAAGAGGCTTTTCAACCATTTTATTTGTGTAATTAATTATTACATTTCAATTTTTACCAGCCGTAATTGATTGACAGGCAAAATAAAACCACAGTACAAAAGTATTAAATCTGAGAATTGTGCGATTTATAAATTGCTTAAAATTTAACTTATTAAGATATTTATTTAATATTACAAACATTGCATTGCAATATATGACTGTAACACCACTAAGTGTGAACCAAATACGACTAGTAGAACTTACCGGCTACATCAAGTATGAACCATTGGACAATAAACGTGTTTAGCTTCAAAATTGATATTTCCACAAAAGTACCAGTTTCAATGCTTTTGTAATGAAAAAATAATCTTCGTTCAATCTTACTGTTAAAACATGTTTTTTATTTTATATAGAGAACGAGATAGCGTTTATTTTGCTCACTCACGTTGTTTGCTATGACTGCAGGAGGTTTCCTGTAAGCACGTAATTTAAAATAGGGTGCCTCGTGGCACGCAAATAATCTCACATATGAGCTAAGATCATGAATTCTGGTGATAGACCTGGAGGCCTAAAACTCTTAACAGGCGTTTAATTCAACGAGCCACGAATGAGTTTAAGATAAAGCCGGATTCGTAGAGGAAAAGTGTCTGAAACTCAACCAGGCGTTTAATTCAACGAGCCACGAATGAGTTAAAGACAGGAATTCGGGTATTTTTGGGACAGGCTGGTTCTACAAGAATAAAAGCCAAAAAGTGTCTTTGGCAGCGTGCGATACCTCTATTTATACGTTACCCATTGCCTTAATCTGTGCTGGATTTTGGGCACGGATGCGCCGAAAAACGACGCATCTCGATGGTTCCTTCGCGTTATCTCGGCCCTTGCGCTTTGAAGATGCTTTCAGATGATTAATGTGACGAAGTTTTGGCGGCGACCAAATTAACACGTATTATATTGTGTAGAAATAATCATTTCGGCCGACGCTAACGTCACACATTTATTTTTTTTTTATATTTACCGTGTTTTCTAGATTCTATCGTAGATAAAATATTATACGATACACATGCGTAAAGCATCTTTAGTCACTCGCGAGGCTTAAAACACTCGCTCACTCGCATTTTCACTCTACCCCACTCGTGCCTAAATAGTAGCTTTACACACTTGTATCGTAAATTACTATTTGCCCACTAATTTTTCCCACTTCCAAAATATGTCAAATTCGAGATTTTCAGGTTAACATTTAAGTCAGTCTATAACAAACAAAACCTAACCTATCAACCTCGAATTTGACATATAATGACTGATAATGCACTACAGTTCTGCGAAAGGTATAACATGAACAGGTTGTATACCGAACCAAAATTTGTTTTTTTATATAAATCACGCAAATTGTAAAATTTTAATATTTATTCAAAAATTCAGTGGCAGGATTGAACAAAACGTTACACAGCAATCGTGAGAAACTAAATCACCGGCTTGTTTGTGGTACTACACTCAGCTTCGCCTCATGTATAAATCGGCAAACGCGTAAGTGAAAATCTTAGTTTCTCCACACGTCCTGTAATGTAGTATTGATGTATGCTGTTTTTGTAATCATCATAATTAGCAAAATATATTACTTATATTTTAGGAATTGGCATGAATAAAGCTATAATCCCAAACAGATTCATTCGTAACTGGTAGAGAATATATAATTAACAGAGAATGTCTTGAAAATAATCAAAATGACATGCACCTGCGAGCGAAATAAATTATAGTTTTATTCACAATCACCTTATAATTGAAGTTTTATCCACACTTATGAACCGTCTAAGGTACCACTTTATCCACTAGTGGAATAATGAAATTACTTTATTCCACTAGTGGGATAAAACCATGTCACTTACTACTGCATTGTTTGTAGCACTGTCCAAGCTATGCCAAATTCGAAATTTGTAGGTTAAGTTTTGCGTCTATCTGTGTCAAATAACAAACAAAACTTAACCTATTAACCTCTCGAATTTGACATACACTGAAAATACACTTCAGTACTACCACACGTATAACATTTGATCTTTCGGTACTTTCCAAATTGTCACTATGACTTTTCAAAACACCATCTAAAACACCTATACAATAAATAACTATTATTATTTTAGCATGCAAAGCAGCTAGGTATTTTTAGAATTTTATATATGTCAGATACCTAACAAATTATAGACTACTATATGAGATCAGTGGTTTAAACAAGATTTCAAGCACTTCTTTCCAATCATTATAATATAAAACAAAAACTATTCGTTTCGGCGTATTATTGCTTTTTTCTGGCTAATCGATTGCTTCAGCTGGTTTGAACAAATATCGTGCTTTGGCTCAATTTATTATATACCTAGGTATTGCATGTGTGAATGATAAATGTAAAATATTACCATGTAGAGTTATTTTTTGTTATTTAGCAATCGTTGTTGGAAGAGCGCACACCCGAGCATGACCAATTTAAATAAAGTGCATAATATATCTCAGTTTTCAGTGACGCAAAATCTTGAAGAATACAGTTTTGCAGCGTTTGTTTAAAATATATAGTTCTAGCAGGGCAGGTGTTTTCTCTTTTGCCAGTGGATGGGGTTACTAAAAAACGTCGAACATTTGAAGTTTAGATGGAAATCTTTTAAAACTATATATTCAATTATTTTGATGGTGTCACTTACTGTCTACACTGGATTTGTACTATTATACAGCCTTAAACACGGCGAAAATTTTTTCAGTTACAGTAAGTAGTGAAAATATGCCAAAGATTTATTAAAAAACTCAACCTTTTCCAGAGGTTTTAATTTGGAACGTTCGTGCATTAATAGGTCTCTTGATATTTTTCCAACTCGGCTGCAAATGGCCGAACTTACTTCAACAATGGTCCGAAGTTGAAAGCCATATGGCTGACTATGGACCTCTCCCTCGACTAAAATTAAGATTTAGGACCCTTTCTCTTGTTTTTTTTATATTTGGAACTGGTATTTGGCGCATTTTGATATTTGTAAATAATCACATGATCTCTTTACAGTCGAACACCTTCTGTTTGTTTATGGAGGACTAAGGCGAACTTCAGCTGAGCTGAAAGAAGGCGAGACCTTTACACAACAATATTTTGAGAACTTGTACCAGGAAGTTTTTAGTATACTTAAGTACTCGCACTGGAGGGCAGCTTACGTTGAGGTCAATATTTTCTACCAGTAAAACCAGCAACAAACAATAATTCCTTCGCTATCATGTTGTAGTTTTTAGCTATAATAACAACTTTTCTGTGGCAATACTGTGACCTTCTGATTGTACTTTTGACGTCAGCACTAGCGGAACGCTTGCAACAACTCACTCAAAAAATGAATACGAGCGGTGTACGTACTCTATAACCGTCTTGTTGCTTCTTGTTAAAATATGTTATTGCAGATTTTAAGTGAGTCAGAATGGAGAGAAATTCGATCTAATTACAACAGAATATCACTCCTTTGCATAACTTTGAATAAGGCAATTTCACCGTTGATTCTATTCTCATTTTTAGGAAACACCTTCTTTACGTCTCTTGCAGTTTTTGATATGTTTAAGTAACTTTTAATAACTTCGAAAATACGCAGTACTTGAACACTATCTATTTGCAGGCATCGAAATCTATTTCATTTGATATATTTTTGGACTGGTTTTGGATTGGGATTAATGCATTTCACATGTGTGTGTTTATACCCAGCATGGGTTTACGAACAGGGTGTAAAAGCTATCCGGAATTTGTTTTCTATTCCCACTAAGAATATGTCTCACGACGTATGAAATTGAATTGTAGTTTAAGTTTTCATTTTCTCAAGCTTGGTTTACTTTCAGATCGATCGTATTTTGCAACAACTAATAAATGGAGCTATAGTCATTCATGGGAGTGGATTATTTACAGTTACCAGAAGTGTTGTGCTAAATGTAAATATAATTTTGTAACTACTAATTATTTAAGCAGCCTCCATGCCTCTATTTTTTTAATTTAATTGCTAATATTTTGTCCCATGCTCTCTATTTACGACATGGTACATGATTTAACTGGCTTTTGTTGACTATTTAATATTCTTTTGTAACAATGGGTGCTAATTTAATCATACGATCGGAATTCTAGAACAATTCCTGAAAGTAGTTGACTGAACGTTAGTTATTTACAACGAAAACCTTGTGTTTGTAACCTTTTTATAACGAGAGAACGGCATTTTAAATACTTTACAAAAATATCGCCAGTATAGCTTTTGCTATGAAAATACTGTGACCTCCTTATTACACTTTTAACGTGAGAACTAGCGGAAACGGTTGCAACAAATCACTCAAAAAAATTAATACGGATAGTGCACTTCATACGCTATAACTATCTTATTTCTTCTGGAAAGAAATTCAATATGATTACAACAGAAAAAACACTTTTTTTACATAACTTTCAAATAACAATTTCGTCCTTAGGGTTTTGTTAAATTTTACACAATTACGCAGCCTATGATGAAGAAAGATAAAAGGTAGACAGAGACTTCTCGAAACAGGCAGTTGGCGAGCTGGAATCAGAAAATAGAGTTGACGCTAGATAAAAAGAGCTAAAAGATACAAGGATTCACATAGAAAATAACCCAACAATAAAGGAAATGGCAATATAAGCAAAAAATTAAATAGATAGTCAAAGATGAAGAAGCAACGGAAAGTAAAGTCAAAAGCGGACACCAACAGAGAAATAAAAAGGATGGTAAAGAAAGAAGCGAATTCAAAACTATAGACGCAAACGATAGAAATAATCGAGTAATTCGACTTAACTAACGAAATAGGGACGCTTTAGAAGAAAACAGAAGAATTAAGAAAAGCATTATTCTGAAGATTTGTCCACAGTACAAGAAACGAAGAAAGAAATCAATGTTTTGCAGCCTCCAACTAATGTAGACGAAGATGTCGCATTACTGACAAGAAGGACATTAAGTGATCAATAATATGAGAATAATAAGAGTGCTGGTTCGAACAGTATCCAAACAAAGATGATAAAAATGGGAAAGCACAACTGAAACCAAAAAGGCACTTAATTTGATTTATGTCCTACCAGTACATTAATTGAAATTAATGACTCTATTTTAAGGTATCTTAGATACAAAATAACGCTCCAGGGCAATTATTTTCTTCATAAGAACACTAGGGTTATTATGAAAAATTAAACAGTATTTGTTTCCATGGATATGCACCACTGTCACAATGAAAATTAATGACAGCTTAGCTAATGTCCACAAATCTAACTTAGATCAGCTAACTAGATCAATCTTAAATACTATATCATAGTAATTATATGAATTGAATATGAATATGAATTAGGTAAGAAAATTGGTAGGGACATAAAAACCTTGAAGGCACCACGGGCATTATGAGCTAAGAGCCCGCGATTGTTGTTACACACCTCGGGCCAAAGCCCTCGGTTAGTACACTAACAATCTTGGGCTCTTATTTTACTCATAATGCCCTTAGTACCTTAATAAGTATAAAAATACTATGTTATTTTATTTTTTTTAAACAATTTCCAAAAAGAGTGGGGATATCCAAAAAGAGAAGATCAGTTGACGTGTGAGAATATAGATCTATAAACTATAAGATTTTAGCTTCATTAATAAACGATGGGAATTAGAGAAATATTGTGGTCCTAAAACTGAAAAACGCAAGTGATTTATTTGCTAATTTCAAATCGATCTAGATGTCTCAAAGGTGTCTATTATTGTTTAGGTACCATCGTGTTATTTGAAAATGGCCAGTGACGTACTGAGAAAGCTCCAATAAAGAAAATCCCTCCACAAGACGTTGCCTTTAGGCTCTTGAAATCTTATATTCCTGAAAAACTAATCGAATACTGCTATATTAAAACACAAACAAATAATTGCAGTTCGGTTTGTGTCAACCGAAGTCTGGACATTGTCTGCCACATTACAGACTAGAGAAAAGTAGCATTGATGGACTGACTGTAACATCAGTCAAGATTCCAAATAGCGATTAGCACACCCAGTTTAGGGATGCACTCAAAATTTAAGTCCTGTGAGGCAAGCGGTTCTTATTTCAAAATATGCGGCGATATATTATATACACAATAGACGATAATAGGGTAAAAAGACTTCTATAGCTCCGGTTCGGCGATGATTGCTGAGTAGAATCGGGCAAGTTTCGGACTAATAAATGGGTTGACTACGGTCAGGATACAAAGGAGCAATGAATCCAAGGTGATCCAACAATAATATTCGTGGATACTTCAAACAGTATTCGATTAGAACTTCAAATAATTTTTATGCCTAGGAAGCGGTTTGACATCCTGCAGAGCGTAGTTTGCCACGAAGGCCGTAAAATACTTCTGAAAAAGACAATTTATTTTCGTGCTCAACAACCACTAACTTAACGCTTGCTCATTGGCTCTGCCGAGAGTTCCTCGACTAGCGGCGAGAAATTGACGCATATACCCATCCCCCTTCCCTTTTTAGACCAGCATGACAGCTTATTATCGATTTTAGCAGGTCTAAGACTTTACTTAAAATAGAAATGCTTTACCAATTAATGAAAAAGACCAGTTTCCCTTCGATGCTAATTGGACGTTGTGGATATAATTCCACGAGAAACAAAAAATACAGTAAAAACTACGGAGGAAAAACAAAAAATTTCGTAGCAGTGCTTTCCGATACCTACGATATATATGGAAGAGCAGACTTTGTCTGAATAGCGCCCTGTGATTTCTTGTATTGTTTTTATATTGAGAAATAAAGAGCTTTACATTCGTTCCCAAAGCCAGAAAAAAAGCTAAAGCTAAAAGTGTTAAACTAAAGCTAGGAAATATAAGCTGTGGAAAGGTAAAGTGAAATTGAAAAGGGAACAAAACGTATATAGTCACTATGCAACCTACTTAATGAGAAAAAATTTGTCAAGATGCATAAAATATAAAGTGTATTAAACAACAATAAAACCAACAGCAACTTTCGAGAGTTACACGTGACTGTTATATGGAGATAGTGGAACAAAAACAGAAACGTTGGCGAGATAGTTGGCAGTTTGACATCACAAGAAAACAGATGACAACGATGCCAAGAAATGGGTCCAAGACCTATTTATCAATCGAAGAAGAAAAACCATTTGAAAGAGTTGGATCGTCTCAGCAGGATGCAAAAATCAGAGAATCCCAAAAAAGATGACGTAAACAAGCCCAAGGTACAAGTTATAAAGAAGGCTTAGATAAGAATGATTGCAATACAGGAAACCTGAATAAATTAGGAGTGAGGAAATGCAAAATGTGCTGCAAAGAGAACCATATGGAGATGAGTAACTTAGATTCATAGTTTTTCATATAAAACAAGCTCACTATTGAACAAAAGGTTTTGCGAGCCTCTGAATTTGTAATATATTTTTAAGAATCACTGAGTAACGAAAACGGGTTATGCATACAAGACATTTCATGTAAATTCGAAAATTAGAAACAATTAATTCGATAAATATGTTGGTAGTGCAAGAAAAATATTTAGTTGTTGTTGCACGTCACACGATGTCGTTTATCCTATTTACTTTAATGCGTGAGTTTTATGATGGTTTTCACTACTCCTACCTTGAATCTATAGACACAGCCTTTCTGCTTTTGATTTATGATTAAGTTGTTATTTGACAAGTCTATAAAATTATATACATTATTTATTTTACCTATTCTTTCAATTGACAATACTTTTATTTTATTATCTATGATTAATGAATTACCTTCCACCCTGACACTGTGTAAACGGCATAAGGGGTTACAGATTATGTATGTATGTATGTAATAACTAATTATTTTGCAAGTTTGGTTTCTTAAATAATTTATCAACTATTGGATTTGTTACTGTTTAGATATTATTCTTATGTATGATATCACAGGCATCGACCTTATAATGAAACTATTACTTTTAGGTTACAGGTGTAATTATAACGGTCCCAGCTGATTTTGGTGCAATTTAACACAAAGATTTCCGGAAATGTATAGTAAATATTCATTACTTCATTTACATAGATGGATATATTGCTTGTGTTTGTATTTATATAAATAAAAGTATTTGTTCTTACACTAGTATTTATTGGTGACAGTTGTTGACAGTTACCGACTATAACACACCTGAAAGCTGCACGCGGTTAGCTACAAATGGGAAAGGTCTTAAGGTAAAAATGCAGATATTTCATTTAAAAAATGAAATAGGAGGAAAAGTATAAAGATGATCTTTAGCATTATTATCAGGGCACTACCGTAGTTGTTTTCATTGCCTGAGTTGTGCGGGGAAAATCTTCAAACTCGAAAAAGCCTTAATGTACTTAGAAATCTTACAATTTCCTTTATGCGAAACTGCATTTTCGCGTTACAATTAAAGTAAATGGTGTCCCAAGGTAAACCAATCTTCGGCGAAAGTCTAAGGACGTTAGTGGGCAGAGTACCCCAGGGACTATCGGTGGAAAATTTTCCTCAGACTTCGAATCCGAAATGATGGGGACCCACTGCGGCCGCTGGATAAGCAGGAAACAACCAGCTCGAGCGAGAAGAATGAGTTGACAGCTATCAGGTTGCGATAAAGCGTTTCTGGAGCCAGGGTAATTCGAGAATTAGTTTATTTGTTTCATTAGTACAGAAAATGCATGATTTTTGGATAAGTAAGACAGAGGACGACGACTAGGGGAGTCCGGCGAGTCTTACCCATCGCGAAAACGGTGAGAATGAAAACATACTATTTTTTCTCCAACTACTCATAAATTCGGTAACATGACTTATTATTTAGAATCAAACATTGTAGGCAACATTGTAGAACATTCATGGTGCAAATAAACAATACTTTACGGGAAAAATAAACAACAACGACGGCGATTGCCGAAAATTGACGAAGCATTTGTTTTTTATTTAAAATTTACCATGTAAAAACCCTATCTTGCGTCAATTTTTTGTACTAGTGCAAAATATGAATCGAAAAGTGTACAGTTGCCAAAGTAGGTGAACATCCCGAAATGACTTACTTTTTATACAAAATTATTCGACAATATGGCGCCTTATTCGTGTGGTTGGAGAAAAAAATTCAATACTTCAAACGGCAAATATTTTAAATCCTCCAATAACGTCATGCCAAGAAAGTGGATGATCCGGCAAAAAAGCGAGGGTTGTCTCAAGGGCCGTTAAAAGTACTTGCACTGCCACGGCTCTAACTTACTTTTTTGCTTGTCAGATTTTTGCATTTCAAAACCGACCAAAATAAATTGTAATGACTATTGTACTAGTACCGAATCGCAGCGACTATTGTACTAGTACCCAAGTTACTATATTGAAGATGTTTACACAAATTGTTTTTTAACATGTGTAACTAAATGGTAAGTCTTTCTAATTTGAAAAAATGGGTTTGGTTCACTGAATAGTGAACAAGACGATAAGTGCACTTGAAAGAATAACGGCAAATATAAGAGGCCGAAGAAGTAGTAAGAGGCGTGTGCTCACCCTGGCGTACGTTCAATATTACTGTACAAAACGACAACATGGGAAAGAGCCATGAGATATAAAAAAAATATATAAAAGGCTTTGCCCAGAACTTGCCTCGTCGACACTGTGACACTAAATAATTTTAAAAATCAAGTTAAGTTAGAAGTAAAAATATCTTCACATTTCTAATAAATTGTGGCGATCAAGATAGCAGGCAAAAAAGGGCGGCTTAGAAAAAACAACTAATATTTGTCTTGTCAATCAGAACATGTATTTTTAATGAATAATATATTTGATGTGAGAAAACGTGATTATTAATAGAATAAGCGCGTCTTCACCATAGTGGTGACCCTCTAAGAGAACACAGACTTTTTTCGTACATCGTGCATTCCCTTAAACATTTTTGATAATTTTTCGTGCCATTCACTGACAATCACATGTGATATTGCAATAGAAGAAATCGAAGAGCAAATCAGACAGCTTCAACAAGAACAACAAAGATTCCAGCAAACAATGATTCCACCTGCAGAACCCCGAAAAAACACTAGTATTTTCCGAGTAGTCCAAAGCTTCCATTGTTTTGGCCCGAGCAGCCAGCTATTTGGTTCGCTCAAGTTGAATCGCAGTTCTCTCTTTCTGGAACCACACAGGACAGTACTAAGTTCCATTATGTAGTTTCAAGCTTGGACAATCGTTGCGCTGCAGAAGTGTCCACGTGCAGACAATCGTTATTTGTACCTACGAACAGAACTAATCAAGAGGATGCCTCAGTCAGCGGAACAGCGTGTACGAAAATTATTAAGTGATGCCGAATTAGGAGACCGTCGACCTTCGCAATTTCTTCGGCACTTGCAAACCCTCGCAGGAGATATCCAGGTAAAAGACAACTTTTTTACGTACTTTATGGCTACAGCGATTGCCACTAAACCTCCAAGCAATTCTTCATTTACAAAGCGAGATCGCCTTGGACAAGTTAGCCGATTTAGCTGACAAGGTAGCTGAAGTATTACCATATCCATTACCCACCACACATCAAACTGCTAGTGTAGCATTGACAATCTAACCAAACGATGAGATTATCTTGCCCGTCAGTTAGCGGATATTAAAACTGCAATTTCGTCCAATAGCTCTCAATATCGATCTCGCAGTCGATCGCGATTTCGAAGAAATCAATTACCAGCACCTCAAAGTTTCCAGACGAGTGACGTATGCTGGTACCATCAAAAAATTCAACAGTTTTAGCGAAGAAATGCACTGCTCCATGCAGTTTTTCGTCAAACTCCAGCGCCAACCAGTAAACGGCGGCGGATGGTTGTCAGAAGAGTTCAAGCCGCCTTCTTCTAACAGATTGGACAAGCAAGCACCAGTATTTAGTGGACACTGGATCCGATTTATGCTGTTTTCCCATCAAAACTTCTTTCTGAAAAGGGTTCAAATACAAATTATGAACTCAGCGCTGCGAACAGCACTACGATCAAAACCTATGGAATCATAAATCTACGCATACATTTTGGACTTCGGCGAGATTTCATCTGGCGCTTTGTAATAGCAGGAACGTCCTCTGTTTCCTATCATTGGTGCAGACTTTCTATCGTACTACAACTTGTTGCCAGATTATCACAACCAACGCCTTCTGAATGGTATTACAGGTTTAACCATCCCCGGCCAGACTTTTCAAGAAACATCATTCAAGTATTAAGGCGTCAGCGCAAGAAAACTGACTCCTACAGTATTTTGGCTGAATTTCCAAGTCTTATCAAGCCTTCTGGAACTCCTATAGAGGTACGACACCAGTACCTTACACTATCTTCGGACAGTTCCAGGCTCTCCAATTTTTGTCGACCACGTCGTCTTGCTCCCGACCGTCTACAAAATAGCCAAGACTGAATTTGAGGTTATGCTTCAAAATGGTACAGCGCGACGTTCAGAAGGACCTTGGGCATCCCCACTTCATCTTGTACCAAAGAAGAACGAAGGCTGGCGCCCATGCGGTGATTACAGAGCACAGTGCGACACATACAGTCTTCGTGGATGCAAAATATTTTTCTACGATCGACTTGGTAAAAGCCTACACTCAGATACCCGTAAACCCGGACGATATACTAAAAACGGCAATTACGACCCCTTTTGGATTGTTCGAGTTTCCATTCATGACGTTTTGGTCTTCGAAAATGCTGGTGAAAACATTCCAACGATTTATCGATGAAGTATTACAAGGATTTGCCTTTTGTTTTGCTTACATCGACGATATCCTTACCTCCAGCCGTGACGGCCACTGAATATCAAGAGCATTTACAAACTCTCTTCACTAGACTCAGCGAGTATGGTATATTGGTAAATCCTAACAAATGTGTTCTAAGAGCACCAAAAACTTACATTTTCTTGGATACAAAGTTTCCGCCGAGGGAAACCCACCCTATCCCTGACCGAGCTGCAGCACTTCAAGACTACCAGTTTGCCTCAAACAGCTGAAGGTTTTACGACGCTTCTTGGGCATGATAAACTTCTAGAGGCGTTTTCTGCCCTCTGCGTCAATCCCCTCTCCACGTCGCAGTTGCCAACTTGAGCGGTAGGCAACCAGTATCCTGGGACACTGCTTTTAGAACGAGCATTCATCGCTTGTAAAGAGAGCCTCAGCACCGCTACACTGCTTGCCCACCCCGCTCACGGCTCACATCTATGACTTTTTACCGACGCCTCTTCCACATCCGTTGGTGCATGCCTGCAACAATATGTGGACAGCGCTTGGCAAACCGCTAGCGTTTCTTTTCTAAGAAGCTCAACAAAAAAACAGTCAGATTGGCCTGCTTATTACCAAGAACTTTTTAGGTGTGTACGAAGCTGTACAACATTTTCGGCACATTCTGGAAGCACAACACTGTACGATTTATACGGACCACAAAACCGCTTACATATGCTTTCCAACAAAAACGAGAAAAACTTCCGCCAGTTCAACTCAATCAGCTTTCATTCATAGCTCAATTTACTACAGATATTCAACACATAGATGGCGGATCTAATGTAGTGGCAGATACAATGTCTCGGATCGAAGCAGTAACCAGTATCCATCAGCTAGATCTCATAGCACTCGCACAATCTCAGACGGATGATCCTGAGCTCCACAGTTTTTCTAGATGGTGGCTCATCACTCCGTCCTAGAACAAGTTCCTATCTCTGGCAGTAAAATCAATATATTCGGTGATACATCAACTAGCAAGCATAGGACCTTTTGTCACAACTATGTATCGTCGAATCGTTTTTTGATTCTCTTCATGGCCTAAGTCATCCTGGCGTTTAAAAGCAACAACAAAACTTGTGTCAGGGACACTTCGTGTGGCCTAAATTGAAGAAAGATTATCATTCCTTGACTCGATTGTGTCACCACTGCCAGCGTTCAAAAGTTTCGAGGCATGTGATGACTCCTGCAGGAAACTTTTCAACTGCCTCAAAAATCGATTCCAACAGGTACATCTAGACATAATTGGCCCATTGCCCATGGTAAGAAATTATCGCTACTGCCTTACAGTAATAGACAGATACTCCGGGTGGCAGAAATGTTTTTCTATCATGTTGGATTTCCCGATTTGGCTCACCTTTTCAAATAACTACTGATCAAGGTCGCCAATGCGAATCTGAACTATTTAAATCACTGGGAATAACAATTGGATTTAAACGCACAAGAATAACGAGTTACCACCCATGCTCAAATGGAATGGTCAAACGATTTTCATCGACACCTCAAAGCTGCTCTATGTGCCACCCAGAACTTACGTGGCTCGAACTTTGCCAATAGTTTCTCCTTGGCATAAGAAGTGCCTTCAAAGAGGACTTACAAACCTCTTCCACAGAAATCGTCTACGAAGAAACCTCTACGCCCACCCAGGAGAAATGCTGAGTAAACCTGTCGTTGATGCGGAAACAACCCGGTGATGTTTTCGGATTTCCTAAAACCATCTAAGAAATCAGATGGCACGACTTCAACCAGTCCCCTGCATCTCACCATGTTTCCCCTAAATTATTTATATTCAAGGGCCTATCCACATGTACTAACGCATTGTTAAGAGACGACCGAGTTCGCCCTTGTCTGCAACCTCTATACACTGGGCCGTATAAGATCATATCTCGAGACCAAAAAACTATGATATTGCGTATACGTCAATCTTGATCGAGTGAAGCCAGCATACATGGAAGATAATAAAAGCGGAAAACACATCCCATATCCACAAGGACTATGTGACCCGATACGGACGGAAAGTTCATTTCATCTTAAGACATCTCTTCTCCGTTGGGGGGTGATGTGGCGATCAAGGTAGCAGGCAAAAAAAGGCGGCTTCGAAAAAACAATTTTAATTAATAATATATTTGATGTGAGAAAACGTGATTAGTAATAGAATAAGCGCGTCTTCTCCATAAAACTAAATAAATTTTCAAATAAAAAAAACACGTTACCAGTGGTCGAATTCGAAACGACAGACGGACCGCGTGTGCAACCCCAACGTTTAGTGAGATATCGTAAGGGATTGGGACAATTTTCTACCTGCACCACGGAGGACCGACCTTTTGAATTTCTACGTCGCAGCTGTATTTAGTAGAGCGCTAATTTGTACCTCGTTTTTGTATTGTAAAAAATATATTCTGTATCTATTGGCTCCCATTTTTGGTAAGAATAAAAGCCTGCACTATGTACAAATTATTACTTGTACTATTTCTAAGTTTTAGGTTTTAATTAACAAAATACAGGTACTTCTAGTTTTGACTAGTTGAAACTAGTACCTATTGGCGAAAGTGCTTTGTTGGGACTAGCTAACTAGCAAATTCGGGTTTTGACTAAATTCAGGTGTTAACTGCAACATAAATATATTTTATTTTCCTCTGCTATATTATTTGTTGTTTATATCTGTGAAACGAGGATATAAAGCAATCCATAATGTCCTAGGGCATTGTGGACTGCTTTGCAAGCGTTTCAAGTTATTTGCGTATTCAAAGTGGAACGTTGTATGTGTTACAGTAAATGCAGGAAATTAGTAAATGTTAGCAATTCCTAGTGAAAGTTGACATTTACTAATATGTTAGTAAAAGCTGGCAAATAAAATTCATGATTGACATTCACTAGTAATTGTTAGCATTTACTAGTCCTACCCAGCAAATGTCTAACTATAAGCTGTGTGCGCGGTTGCATACTGGGTCTACACGCGATTCGAGCCGAAAGCTAGAATAGATAAGTTATGTACAAAATTTGTTTACGTGCTGTTGTTAATTATTGTTAGTGTAATTAAACAGTGGTGCTGTGTTACTTAAATAAAACGAAATGGAAGCAATTCTGAAAAGGAAATATAAGAATATTACTTACAAAGACGTTAATATTTTTTTATCAGTTTGTGAACCATGCTTGCAGAAACTTAAGAGTGGAAAAAAGGGAATTGTTGTACATCCCTTATTGTTTAAAGGCTTTAACTCCCGGTGTCAAGTCGATTTAATCGATTACCAGTCTCATCCAGATGACGTGATCAAATTCATTGTGGTGTACCAAGACCACTTAACTAAATTTGTGGTATTAAAGGCATTAAAATCGAAGAAGGCGGAAGAGGTGGCTAATAATTTGATCGACATTTTCACGTTGTTGGGTGCACCCACGGTACTGCAGTTAGATAACGGAAGATCTGAGATTGGTTCATGGAAAACCAAGACATAGCCAGAGCCAGGGCAGCGTTGAGCGTGCGAATCAAGATGTGGAAAATATGATAACCACAGGGATGCAAGACCACAAAAGCTCTGAATGGAGTAGGGGGTTAAGTTCATTCAATTAATGAAAAATAAAGCCTATCATTCGGGGATAAAAAGATCCCCATACGAAGCCCTTTTTGGTCAGCCATTAAAATTAGGACTTGGAACATCCAGAATACAACAAGAGTCGTTAAAAGATGTGAAAGAAGAAGCGGAATTAGAAGAGATCATCAGTTCCATAACATCTGCTGAAACATTACACTTACCTGAAGAAGATGATAGCTACAGGAGCACCTGAGCCATTAATCGAGGACGACATAATGCCAAGCAGTGGTATAAATTCATATGAAAATTATACCAATTTAAATAGTGATGAAAATCTACTAGAACAAGCTATTAAATCACGTATTGTTGTTGTACAAGACATACAATTCCTTTTCTGTGTTGTGTGTCAGAATGACTGCATATTAGACAAAAATAAATGTCACAAGTGTGAGCATTCAACCTGTGGCTTTTCAATAGATTTAGAAAAGTGTGTTTGTGCTATATGTGACAGAAAAGAAAAGATTAAAGAGCAGCGTACTTCGACTTTTGATGCTTTAGAACAACAAGCTAAAAGAAAGAAGTAGGAAATACAGTTCGTGTTCCTATCCCTGAGGTTGATAGGGGTCGAGGGGATGCAAGATCCATTCTGGCTGCAGTCCTTGAGGTGACATCAGACGGATTTTATAAACTGGGAACCAAAAACGGTATCCTGAAGCAGTTATATGCGAGGTATTGTGTTTCACTAAATTTATGTAATGTATTATAGCTAGTAAACTCCCTATCACATTATAGGTCACAGTTTAGTTGCTGTCCCGAAGCTATTATTTCAAAAGAAAATGTCCCAGAAAAGGAAATAAGCCAGGAACAGTTGCTAATTTGCAGTCCACGGGTACAGGGCAAGGTTTTGTAGAATGTCAATGCAAAACTAAATGCCAATCAAATAAATGTTTTTGCTAAAAAAAGATCATTTTATGCACATCGAAATGCCACGCGTCACTACCGTGTTGTAACAAGTAAGATTCCATTTATTTGTTTCTACTCAGAGATTAGTTTATTATTACACATTATATATTAGTCCTATGAGTTCATTTTTCTTTATAAGCAGTTTTTATACTTTTATCACAGAAGAGAGATTATACAGAACAAACACTCACGGTTCGGCTGATACTCGGCTACCATCGAATCCGATCAGCAGGCTCCGCCCATTAGCATGTAAACTGCATCACGAAATGCATTTTGTAGTAATGAAGTTATGTAGTTATTCCACTTTAAGAAGCAAGTGTGTACTGTGTGCTCTTTTTATCGGTTTTATAAAACAGCAAAAATTCGAAAAAGAAAGGTGGTGATTGGTGTTCCGCTTTAAATTGCAACAGCAACCGTAGTCTTAATAATGAACTAAGTTTTTTTCGCTTTCCTCGAGATGCTACCAGGTAAATGACATTCACAATTATTTATAGTTTCTTAGAATTTCTAACTTTTTTGGAATATTCTATGATCTCTCTGCTTTAAATATGACAAATCTGCATTATTTAAACGTCAAACACCAAGACTTATCAGAGAAGAATTTTAAACTCTTATTCATGTAAGAAGTATCATTTTTATTTTGGTTTTACGCTGGCAAAAGCCATTAGTATAAAAGCAAATATAAAACACTATACATAATGTACACTTTTATTCATAAAAAAAACGTACAAGTGTTGAGCGAGATTTTCGCAATATTTCATTACTTGTAAACACAGCTTTTGTAGATGTAATTAGCAACATTGAACTATAAAAATGTAACAACCACGTTTCTGTTCAACTCTATTTGAATTAATAATACAATTTTTTAATAGCAAATGTGTTAATATCGTTTCATTTACCACATGAAATAGTAGATGTACGTTTTTTTATAAATACAAGTGCACCTATAGGTACATTTTATGTAAAGTTTTGAAAGTGTACCTACATTCTTGAAATTTTTGAACTTAATATCAATTTCAATAACTCAGGTTAAACAGTTGTAGGTTACTAACCACCTTTGGAACACACGATTCTGTACTGTAATTAAAATAGTTTATTGGTTTTGCAGGTTATCGTTTCCTAAAATAAATTAGTTAGTAACAAAGGAACAATCCAATAAAAATTGTATTTATGTAATTCCACACCTAAGAATTTAAAAATAATCACCCTTTCGCATCAGTAATATCTGTAATATTTTAAGCATGTACTCGTATTATGTTCACATATACCTTTATGTTCCGAGCTTTTATTTCTGTTAAAATAAAGTTTAAATGTACCTAAGCGCAAGTCAAGTTTTTTCTTATTGATTTAGTATATTTCTGTTTCACATTTATATTAATTCGATAGCGAATATTTTAAGAACGCATGCTAGCACTGCTAGATAGTGCAGTGGAATACTTGCTAATGGGCGGAGCTTAAGAACGCGCGTCGACTGCAAGGTCATCGAAACATGCAGCTGAAGATCAAAAGTACCGACGGTAAGTGTCCGTTCTGTATAATCTCTCTTCTGTGCTTTTATAAGGAATCTATAATATAAGTTTCCTTAATGTGTGTCTGTGGCACAAAATAAAATCTCACGTTCCGGCTTCACAGATGTTTATATTTGTTTAGGTTTTGTTTTTCTTATCTTAGCGCTCGGATCGGAGCTTGACCTTTCGCGTATCCTATCTCACGTGAGCGCCGATTCAAGACTCGCAGCGCGTAGCGCGCGGTTTGCTTGTATACTTTTATTTTGAGCCAAATTTATTACTTTTACTGCCACATACCAGTGAATGTTGCTTTTTCTAGTAATTGCTAGCATTAACTAGTAAAAGTCAACAAGGATTGCAACGAAAACAACAATCACTACTGCAACTAGTAACTGCTAGCTTCTGCGAGTAAATGTTAGCATTAACTGAACTTCCAGCTTTTACTGTAACATATGCACTACGGGCATTACTTGATGTTCAGAGCCCGCGGGCAACTTATAAATCCTAGGGTCAGATACCCTGAGGCTTGTAAACTTATCGCTCTCGAAAGGGTATAAGCATCTTCATAATGCATTTGGTACATAAATAACTATAAGATGTCAAGTCAACTCCGTCACGTCTAAGAAAACGTTACATTTTCAAATCTTGAATTTGCATATACAGGGTGTTATTTAAGTACGTGGCCAAACTTCAAGAGGTAATTCTTTCAGTGATTCTAAGACGAAAAGTTTATATAAACATAGGTCCGGTAATGCTTCGTTTTCAAGATACAGGGTGTCAAACTTTTTTTTAAAAATCATTTTTTCGTAAAAATTTTAATAATCCTTCAGCCAATTTTGTTGAAATTTGTCAGTGTTATTTATGGTAGAAAGGGGCTAATTTAGCCCTAACTAGATTAAAATTATTTAGTTCAGTGGCGTCCTGGGGGGCACCTTAACCAATATTTTTGACAAAAAAGTGTGCGCCACTGACTTCTTTAGAACTTTTATATTTTTTTTTTCATTAAGCAGCTAAAAATATAACTTTTTTGTCTCTTTATTTTTTTGTATCTTGCTCCGTTTTCGAGAAAAAAAAATAAAAATAACTATTGCATGTCCATGGACCGCAAAAAAACATTTTTTAATAATTAATAAAACACAAAAAATATTTTTTAGCTAGCATTAATTGTTATAACAATTTCTAAGACTAAAATAGACTATTGATATGGAAAAAAAATAACAGGTACACCCCACTTTTTAATAGTTTGGTAGTTTTAGTTTTTTATTATGTTGTCCCAGGGACATGCAATAAAGTGATTTTAATTTTTTTTCTCAAAAACGGAGCAAGATACGAAAAAAATAAAGAGACAAAAAAGTTGTATTTTTAGCTACTTAATGCGAAAAAGAATATAAAAGTTCTAAAGAAGTCAGTGGCGCACATTTTTTTGTCAAAAATATTGGTTAAGGTGCCCCCCGGGACGCCACTGAACTTAATAATTTTAATCTAGTTAGGGCTAAATTAGCCCCTTTCTACCATAAATAACACTGACAAATTTCAACAAAATTGGCTGAAGAATTATTAAAATTTTTACGAAAAAATGATTTTTTTTTTAAGTTTGACACCCTGTATCTTGAAAACGAAGCATTACCGGACCTATGTTTACATAAACTTTTCGTCTTAGAATCACTCAAAGAACTACCTCTTGAAGTTTGGCCACGTACTTAAATAACACCCTGTATTGTATATTTAATAAAATATTGTCCAATCAAAAACACTATTTCGCCTACATACGTACATGATTTACTATTCTAGCTAATATTTTTTATCACATTGCAGAAAACAGTTTCATTAGATCTGGTTTTGTTATAACCATAAGTTTTGAACTTCTAAACGATGCAGGAACCTGAGTAATTACTTTTTTTCAATTAAATGTTACTCAAAAAACCAGCTTTCACAACAATCCCAATGGACTAAATATTAATACTACTAAAGTGTGATACTGCTTTTCATTAATACGAAGCTATACAAACATGCATTTTTGTAATCTTTGAGGTTTCTTTATTCCATAAAACTGTAAAAGCTTATCGTAACATTAGATCCATTAATATTTGTACACAACAATGTATTCATAATTTTTTCAAATCAGTGTAGTAGTGTTAGGAAAAATAGGACATTTATAATATTAAAGGTACACATCAAAATCATATTACAAACAGTAGTTATACAACAATATTAATCACAACAAAATATTACAGCTTCAATGTTAATAACAGTTAATATTAAACCAGGAGCGTCAACCAACTTTTAAGTATTGTTTACAATATAGTGAAGATTAAATGCTTTTAACAATAGTATTTCAACTCTGCCTGTTTATTATTTTAAAAGTAAAATAAAGCAAAACTATTAACTCCGATTATTACTACGTCTCTCTAGCCAATCGATATTTGCAACTGATTTGAACAAACATAGTATTTCTAAGAGTAAATTTGTAGTGTAACTAAAGACCTCCATATAGAGACGTTTAAAGTAAAATATTGTCATGTGGAAGTACTTCTTATCGTTCAGTAAACGTTGATTAAAGGGTAAACAAAACATCATAACAAGTTCAAATACAATGCATAATCTAGCGCACTTTTCATCGAAAAAACACTACGATGAATACAGTTTACATCGGTTGATTAAAAATGTAATTCTTGTAGCGCAGGTTGTATCCATTTTACCAGTGGATGGCGTTACTAAAGATGTTGAAAATTTAAAATTTAGATGGACGTCTTTTAAAACTATTTACGCAATTTCTTCTTTGTTATTACTAACTATTTACGTAATATTTGTACTGGTGTTTTGTGTCAAGAACGGAGAAAATTTTTTTAGTTACAGTAAGTAAGGAAAATATACTAATGATCTGTTAAAAGTGGAAACATTTTTCAGTTGTTTTGATCTGGAACGTGCGTGGATTGTTAGGTTTGTCAATACTTTTTCAACTAGGCTACAAATGGCCGAGCTTAATTCAAGAGTGGACAAAAGTTGAAAGGTGTATGGTGGATTAGGCACTCTTCCGCGACTAAAATTAAGATTTAAAATTATTCCTATCATATTTTTTTTAGTTGGAGCCGGTAGGTAGCCCATTTGTATAATTATAAAAATTACAATTACACCCTTACAGCTGAACACTTGCTTTTCATTGCTGGAGGAATAAAAAACACTTTGGCTGAGCTGACAGAAAACGAAGTCTATCTACAGAAGTATTTTGCAAACTTGTACGAGGAGGTTTTTAGTGTTGTTGAGTACTCTCACTGGAAGGTACTGTTAGTGGAGGTCGATATCTTCCACTATTTAAAAACAGTAATAAGCAATAGTTTCTTTGTTTTGTATGTTTCAGTTTTTAGCTATAGTGACTACTTTTCAATGGCAATACTGCGACTTAATTATTGTACTGTTGACATCAGCACTAGCTGAACGATTACAACAAATTACTGAAAAACTTAACGCAAAGAAGGTACGATTACTTCATATGCAATAACCATCCTGTTACTTCTAATTGATATATCTTATTCTAGATTTTAACGGAAGCGGAATGGAGAGAAATCCGATATAATTACAACAGAGTATCACTTCTTTGCAAAACTTTAAATAATGCCATTTCACCATTGGTTCTGTGCTCATTGTTTGGAAACGCTTTGTTTGTGGCACTTGCAATTTTCAATATTTTTAGGTATTCTTTCAGATTTTGAAAAATTATTGTATTTTAGCCCTCACCATTTGCAGGCCCCGAAATCTATTCGAGACGATATATTTTTGGACTGGTTTTGGATTGTCCATGATTCATTTCACTAGTGTATGTTTATATCCAGCATGGGTTTCCGAACAAAGTTCGGAAGCCATATCAAAACTTGTCTCTATTCCCAGTAAGAACGTATCTCACGAGGTATGTACAGTGTTACGCAGTCGAACTTTTTATAAGTACAGTTTCTTTCAGACCGATCGCATTTTGCAGCAAATAGGAAGTGGAGACATAGCCATTCATGCAGGTGGATTTTTTACAGTTACCAGAAGTGCTATGATAGACGTAAATATGATTTTGTTTGATAAGTTTCTAAACACTTTTACTGGATTTTTACTTTCTCGTACCAGAATAGAGAAGTATTATAATCATGCAAAACTGTTGAGGTTTTTGTGGATTTAATATTTCACGAACAAATAAATTATATACTTTATTTTGACGTCCCCAGGTATGCGTTTAAAGTAACATTAAAAGCATTAAATTTACATCAATGGTAGTCAAAGTTTACTATCTTAATTTAAAAAACAATAAACATTCAAAATCACAAATTTCTCATTTACATGCAGAGTTATTATACCATTTTTTGGTAGTGTAAAATTACCAAAAATGGCCGATACCAACGTTATAACTTTTAGTATTTCAGACAACTAGCTTACATAGAATACCAGAGAGGGACCATAGACATAAAAAATATAGATTTACCTACTAGTTATGAACAATAATGACCCAATAGGTAAGGTGCCAAGTTCAAAAACTTACCGCGTCATGGTCAGTCAAACCACTAAGAGTAAATGTGCTGCATCGTCAAACAGGCTAAACGGCGTAAACGAACCGCAAGGAAAAGAAACAACAACGACTAGTGTGAAACATCAACTATACGTTGAATCACCAGACGACAATAATGCACAGAAAGACATTAATAACATCGAATGACATTAATAACACCGAAAGACATTAATAATATCGGGTTAGAGAACGCAAAACCAACCTAGAAATTAAATAAATTAGCATGTTAGCTAATATAACAAATTCATTGCACAAATAATTCACGAAACCATGCACACAAAAAGTTTGACTTGATGTTTTTGTACAAAGTTAACGTTATTAAAAAAGTGGAAACAGTGGGTGACGAGTAAGTAGTCATCCAGCGGCAGGAAATGACGGATAATCACATTCTTCCTATAAAATATTAACACTTCAGTTCAATGTCGAGTAGTTTTTCTCCAACGGGCGTAATGTAGCAGACCAGTAATTTATCCTGGAAGCGTGGGATGCGTTGCTAGGCACCCAGATAATTAAAGTAATCGATAAGTCTGCCCATGGTGGCTACCCTGCGTGCTGAAGAAAACCTGGTCGGGTGTCTAATTCTTCGTCCAGCTTCGAGATATTTCATTGGCAGCGATTTCCGGGGTCTTGCCCTTGCACAATCACCTTAAACGTAAGGTACAACTATACATATCAGACAGATGACAAAACTAAAACGAGAGGTGAATGGAAAAAAAAGAAAACGAAGTAGGAAAAATTAGACAAGAGGAAATGCGTAAAACGTTCCAAAAACAAATTATATACAGCGACAGCCGGTATGGAAACAGACACAAAATCGCATCCTACTTGCAATCGCGGGCGACCAACACATATCCTACATTCAAGAAGATACCATATTCTCTACGACGAGGGAGCAGCAAAACGCCAAACCAACCAGACCGAATTTGTTCGATCATCGACGGTTTCATCGGGTTCACATAAAATCCGGCACTAAAACTAATTAAGCCAAACGCACGACGGTGTTCGGTGTTATCAAACCTACGGCAAAGTCGGCGATTTTTATTAGGAAAGATTAAAAACCAAACTATAATTACGAGTACTATTATGTGGTAGTTGGTAGATAAGTATTATTTACCATTTACCTCGAATAAATCATTGAGCTCCACTCCACGTATGGTACTCATCACGATGAAAACATATTTAAGAAGGTTGCGGATCCTACTCGATGATCTCAGCAATTTGCTTGTTAACCATATGTTGGATGTGAATAACAATATAAACACATACAATTAAATAAGCAATCATACGGAATAGTGTGAATAATATAAATTAAGATTAAGTATAGAAAAATAAACTTAAATTAAGTAAAACAACTGAGCCAGTCGAAACTCACTTAACTCTGTACGTTAATTTATTTGGCGAGTACCATATTGTATAATCCCTAAATAAACTTAAGGATTCTTCATCTTCGTCTGGATTTTAATGATGTGCTTCGTCTTAGGTCAGGTGCCATTTTTAGAACAGTCCCAATTATACCATTAGTAATCCCTAGAGTAACACATATACAGTTATCAATACTTTTTAAGATACAAAATGTATATTATAATTAAACCTGATATTATATGGCAAATTCATATTTTTTATCATTGATATGCCGGCGAAACTTTTTCCATATGTATACCAATTATGTGAAAACATATCGTTTTAGCCAAGTTTAATTTTGCATATTTATACATTTTTGAGCATACATTCTGGATTTTGCATATTTGGTTATATTTATCAATAATTTGTAATGTATGTACTTTTTGAGAACTTTTTGTAGTACAGTGCGCGTATCTAAACAAGCAGAGGAAAGGGGAAGTCCCTGTTAAAATCTTTGACTATATAAACACAGACTGCCAGCAGCCCCCACTTTTCCCATAGAAGCAATGTATAAGGAATCAGCTAACATAGAATCCATTTCAAGAGTATTGGGTGAATAATAGTCTGGCGTGGTTAGGGGAAATCTCATTTTTATGTTGCTTACAACGTGAAGTTGGCGTTGGCCGTCTATGTTTATATAGTCAAACGTTAAAATGAATGACGTTTTTGAATAAAAATTAGAGAAATAAATATACTCATACAAAATAATTAAAATTTTTACATTATATAGAATACTCCTACTTATTTAAAAAAATATAGAGCATATTATGTGCATATATTGTTATTTTGGGTACATATACTCAACAAAATGTATGCATATATATATGCGCATATTTTCGTATATTTGAGTACATATAATTTTCAGCTTTAATTATAATAACATATAGTGTATTATATATAGTATATTCTAAATGTTTTGCTGGCGTAGAATGTTACGTATCCCATAGACTACACATAGAACCAATGCGTCGGTTTTAGAGGAAACAAAGTCAAAAAGTGCCTCTCAAGTATCGTGTGCACTAAGATCCTTCAATTCTTGGGCCATATTGCCAGAGGAACTGACAACCTGGAAATAACTATCTTTCAAGGAAAACCACAGAGCAAAAGATAGATAGGCAGATACCCTAACGATGGCTCGACATCACGCGCGCAGTATTAAACGAACAACCTTCAGTTACCATGCAGAGAGCTCAAGATCGAATGCACTGGAAAACTTTCATTGACGAAAGAGTTGAAAATTGAATGCATAATGGACCACAACACATCAATAATGATGGGATTATGAGAGAGACAGAGATAATGTATTAAGAAACTCTGGAGATGATACGGAATAAAAATGATAACTAAAGTTTCAAAACTATTTTGGTTTTGAAGGCTTAGTTTTGTGGAAAAACAAACTTTAAAATTAAGAGAGAAAATATTGAGAAGTGCTGAATATTGTTGTATGTAGGGTTGAAACTTGTTTTTGATGATATAAATTTATGTTTTTTTAGATATTTATTGAGTTGTTGAAAAACATTGTGTACAGCACGTGTGTGTTATTACAAATAATTCACTCGAGAAATTACCCTTCTCGGCTTAGAGTTCTCTAGGGCTCAACTTTTCCCTCGTGGATCATTTGTATTTTAACATACTTGAAATCGAATGTGTTCCTGCTATTATAAGAATTTTTTAAATTAAGGATACATTTGGCAATAATGAAAATACATTTTATTGTTGTTTCAGGTTATAAATATAATTATTACAGTACAGCTAGTGCTTGTCCAATTTAATGCAAAAGTCAAATCTAATATTTAACACTATTTCAACACATAAATGTAAATTGTTCTGATTATTACTATGTAAATAAATGTAGTGTTTTCAAAAATACATTTTTTCGCAATTCATATCTCGTTATACTTATTACTATGATTTACAATAAAGTTGCAAATTTGATTAACTGCTTCGACATATATTAATATTCGAGCTTACTTGATATTTAAAGATGTACTTAAATATTGTCCCTGCTTATACAGTACCACTGGAGTCCTTGTATATAGTTTACTAAGAGTTGGGCAAACAACGGGATACATTTTAATTGGTTTGGAACACTTTTTGCAAGGCATGGGTGATAAAAATGCCTTTTTACGAAGTCTATCAAACATTAACAAAATACTTCACCACTAACGAGATACAGTATCATACTTACCAAAACCCCAACCACGAACCGATATCAGTGGTCATAAAGAATTTCCTCTTTCCGTCACTGACCAGGAAATAAAGAAAGAACTAATCAAAACCTTGCCAACCATAACAGTAACTCACTTATACACTAAAGACAAAAAACCACTGTCAGTTTGCGCAGATCTTACAAAATATGCACAAACAACATGCATTTTCTCGCTAACTTCAATGTACCACTCAATAGTAACAGTAGAAGCCAGAAAAAATCGAAAAAAAAATACCTCAATGCCATCGTTGTCAGAAATATGGACATACCAAAAATTACTGCAGCTGGAACCAGCATACGTTAAATGTACAGGCAGCCACCATCACACCTGTTGCAAAATAAAAACAAATGACACTCCAACATGGGCAAACTGTGGAGGAAACCACAGTGCAAATTATCGCAGATGTCTACGCCACATTGAGCTACAAAAGCAACGAACCAGAACCCAACCCGGTACCACCAGAGTTCCCCACAGCAGATACTCCAACGTAAACGACACTTAGACATATGCAGAAAAACTCAAGAGCGGATTAAATTCAATTAACAATATAACCACTTCAGACAACGGAGGAACAATACCCAACAACCTTATACAACTCCTCATAGACCTAATAACACCTTAATTAAATCAAATCCATCTCTTATCACAAATACTCTGTTACCGTTACTTTTCAATGGATCATAAACACACAAAAGTTATACAAAATTTGACATCTTTAATTGGTACGCGAACGGAATCAACATTCGACGTTCATTATTCATAGCCTTCTTAGCCCGGTATAAGCTATACATCGCCTGTATAACAAAGATCCATCTAGACGATACCATCAAATTTAAAATTCCAGGATACCACATCTATCGTAATGATCGGATTTCAACAGTAGCTGCAGGAGTGGCGATTTTTATTAAAACAAAATTTGAACACGCACGACTCTCAGAAATAAACAACCTAAAAATAGAAACAACAGCGATAAAGATTACACTCGACGACCAGAGCTACATTACAATAGTAAGTGCCTATAGGCAAACAAACAAAAAATTAATCGAAGAAGACATAGAAAAACCTTCGATAAAACTGGACCACTGCTAGTTATAGGCGATATAAACTCCAAAAACACATTTTGGGGCTGTAGAGCAACGAATACTGAGGGAATCAAACTCGAAAAACTTGCGATAGTAGAGTAGAAGTAACACATTCCAAGTCTAAACGTCTGACAAGTACACCTATTACCTCTTCCGATCTGACCACCTGCCAGACATTCTTGATATCGTTCTCCAAAAAATTTTAATAAATCCATATTTCAAAATGTCCTAACCGAACTCAACTCTGATCACCTACCAATAATTGTGCCCTTTACAAATACCTTATCTGTCAAACAACCCAACCCAAAACCCATTAACGGGAAAATGGACTGAAATCAATTTAAAAAATTCTTAGACTGCAAATTGCATCATCCTCAAAGCCTCCACACCACTCAGGACATAGACTCGGTGATAAACTACATGACCACTTCGATACAAAGCAGTACTAAACTGGCCTGCAAACCACAAAAAAGGACCTTCCCCAGGGATTACAACTATCTCCCTAGGTATATAATTGGACTAATAAATACCAAAAGCCACATTCGAAGAGAATGGCAGACAACTAAAAATCCCATATCCAAAAATCGCCTGAACAATATTACACACCTAATCGAAATAGAACTAGACAACTTAAGAATAAATGAATAAATGGGTTGTGAAGAACAACAAGACACATACTACACCACAGAGAAGTTTTTTTTTTTTTTATTAATAGATAAACCAGATCAACATACAAGAATGTTATACATGGCTGTGTTAAGGTATATTTTATTATTTGTAATGGTGTTCTGAGTGGCTTCGGAGGTATATGGCTCCTCGGGAGTACATACTGTGATGATTCAGCTTACTTTGTAAAGGTGAATGTTATTGGATGGTTATTGGTTGACGTTTTCCGAATATAAATCTTGAGGTAGTTTCCTCTTCAGTCTTGTGTGGATATTTCACAGAGAAGTAATTCTCACATTAACTACTGAATCTGACAACAAAAAATATAGTTCTGACGCCGAAAAAGCTGCTGCAGCTGCACATCACTTCGAAAGGACATTCACGCCTGCAATCACCTGCACGCCAACTCACATAACGCAGTAATTAACGACGTTGAAAGAAACGTGCATATGCCGGATCGCATAAAACCAACCTCTCCCAATGAACTTAAAAGTATAATAGATAAGTAACCCAAAAATAAATCTCCCGGACATGACCTCATTACAAACACCATCCTCCAACACTTAACTGATAAAGCGGGGTACGGACGTTTCGCCCCCGCCGTTTCGCCCCCGACCGTTTTGCCCCCGCCGTTTCGCCCCCAGCCGTTTCGCCCCCAGCCGTTTCGCCCCCGAACCGTTTCGCCCCCGAACCGTTTCGCCCCCGAACCGTTTCGCCCCCGAAGTTTTACCCTTTAGCTTTAGCCAGCTTCACCTGTTTCCAGTTGCACCACAAGATAGTAGATACATATAAAGAAAAAGAAATCTTTTAACATCAACAGGAATTTGTAATGACCTACTATAAAACCATTACCTGCAATTTTGATAATCACTTTCCCATTAGTGGGATAGGCAGCCGTAGAGCAAGATAGAAATGAGAAAACACTAGTAAGTGACGCCATATGCGCCGACGGCTATCATTAACCTTCAGTCATTGGTAGCGTTTATTTGTTTTTGAAAAGGGGTCGAAAACATGATAAAATTGGTAATTACCTCAGAGACAGCCCCTTAGTTACTAGAGATGGGACCTTTGTTAACATAACAGAGTTACGTATAGTATGCTGCATACCGAAATTCGTTTTGAAGAGAAAGCTTTAATATGAGCCTAACTTATTTTTATTTCCTCTTGACTTGTTAAAAGGTCGTTTACTGTTCTCGGAACTGACTTGGTAAACGAGTCTTTACAGGCACGGTGCCTGTAAAATGTTACTGTCGTCTGAACTGACTGGTAAATGAGTCTTTACAGGCACGGTGCCTGTAAAATGTTGCCCTGGCGACTTTACAAGCACCTTGTTTTCTAATCATCACATCCTTCATTAATCGCTAATATTAATTTTTAGGATGTTCCCCAAGAGAAAATAAAACGTTGTACGCAGTTCTCTTGCAATTAGCCTTTATTGGGGCTCAGCGGATTACAGGGCTCGCTTCTACGTTACGTCGCTCTCCTTGCAAATTATCCGGCTCGCCCATAAAGGCTAATTTACTAAGCTTGCCACGTAAATAACTATTAACTATTTTTGACCTATTTGTTAATTTTACCTATTTTTCATTTGTCACCTAATTTCAATAATTTTAACAACCTTTTTAATTTATCTTGTTTAATTTTATGTACATAATCCATATTTTTAATAAGGTGGCTCCGAGCGACATCACTGTCAGCAGTCGTTTTGTTTGGCATTCCAATTTTGTGTGTTTATGATCCTTATTCTTTAAAATGCCTAAAGCGAAACTCAACAAACTTGAACTTTTAAAGAAGTGGGTGAAAGGACTAGAGAAAACATTTCATACAGACGATGGCTGTGTGTTCTGCAGATCTTGTTAAAAAATTGTAAGTACAATATTTGAGGTTAGGTTATGGTTTAAAGTTAATTTCTTCTAATATTATGTATGAGTATGTATGTAGGTTCTTTCAGAGCAACAATCTCATTGTCCGCGTTTTGCGATCCACGTAGAAAACTTTATAAATACCGAGAAATATATTTAGCCGACGCTACTGACCGCTGTGTGTCACGCTGTTACCCCTTTATTTACGTAATGGACCCGTCCGACAGAAAATCAACTACAGCGCAGCTATGACGCTGGTGTCTTTTCATTTCAATGTTGCTCTAAGTCATTATATTGTCAACTTTCCTATTGTGTTTCGTTCCGACTAGTTCAGTTCAGTTCGATATTTCTACTAATGGCGGAGTACGTTTTGTCAAAACGAAACAAGCGAAAACTTGTTCATGAGAACCACATTTACGTTTTCTCCAAAAAAACAAAAAATGAAGAACATGGGATATGGGTGTGCGAACATAGATCAAGCTGCAAGGGACGAGTATGGACAGACGGTATAGATGGTGAAGTTGTGAAAATCGCTATACAACATAATCATGCGGCACAAGCTGCCAGGCCAGCAGCTATTCGTTTAGTTGCGACGGCAAAGGAGCGTGCCACGACGACACAGGAGAGACCACAGCAGATTGTTGCAAACGTCATTGCAGAAGCTCACGCAGATGTTGCTGCAATTTTGCCAAAAAAGGATGCATTGAAAAAAACTATCCGTAGAGCCAGACGAGATGAAGGAGCACCTGCGCTTCCAAGAAATATCCAAGAATTGGTGATTCCTCGAGTATTTAGTGAAATTGTGATTGATGGTCAAGTGCAGCAGTTTCTGATGTATGATTCAGAGGATCAACTTATGTCAGGAAGGATGCTGATCTTTTCAACTAGAAGCAACCTTCATCTTTTAGCCCAAAGTCAAGAATGGTTTGCAGATGGTACGTTCAGTACCGCACCAGCCATGTTTCAACAACTTTACACAATCCACGCCACCAAATACAATGCCGTTGTTCCGCTAGTGTACGCTCTTTTACCAAATAAATCAAGAGCTACGTATGTGAAACTTTTGCAAGAATTGAAACGTCTGCAACCTGGACTGCAGCCAACTCTACTTATGACGGATTTCGAACTCGCTGCCATTCAAGCATTTGAATTGGAATTTCCAAGGTCTCAAAGCTCGATACGAAAATGATCACGAGTTCGCTCGTTGGATCAGAATGATTCCCGCTTTGGCATTTATTCCTGAAGATGACGTAAGCGATGTATTCGCCGAATTAGTTGAAAGCGAAGGATTTCCTGATGAGGCTGTACCCATAGCCAATTACTTTGAAGATGCATATATTGGTCGAAGACTACGTCGTGGACGTCAAATTCCAAATTTTCCAACTCAGATTTGGAATGTCTATCAGCGCACTCTTAACGACCAACATCGCACAAATAATGACGTGGAAGGATGGCACCGCGCTTTTCAAGAAACATGTGGATCGCAACTTCCAAATATTTTTCGTTTTATTGAATGTTTGCAGAAGCAGCAAGGTATTCACCACTACGAAATAGTACAACTGATTGCTGAAATCAAGGAAATCCAAGAAATAAAAAGTATGTCGCAATATCAGCTCGTGTGAAAAGAATCGTTGAAGATTTTGAAAATCGTCAAGTTATTGATTACTTGCGTGGGATTGCGTACAACTTTGAATTTTGAATTTATTCCGGTTGCACGTCGGAATATAGATGTTAAAAGATTTCTTTTTTTTTATATGTATCTACTAAAAAACTCTAAAATTAAAACACAAACACCAACAAACGAAAACAAATAAAAAAATTTAAAAAATAAAAAAAAACTAAAATTAAAACATAAACACAAAAAAAAATTAAAATAAAATAAAATAAAAAGTAACGGTTGCAGAAATCCTACTAGCTACCTCCTCGTGGTGCAACTGGAAACAGCTGAAGCTGGCTAAAGCTAGAGGTAAAACTTCGGGGGCGAAACGGTTCGGGGGCGAAACGGTTCGGGGGCGAAACGGTTCGGGGGCGAAACGGTTCGGGGGCGAAACGGTTTGGGGGCAAAACGGTTCGGGGGCGAAACGGCTGGGGGCGAAACGGCGGGGGCGAAACGGTCGGGGGCGAAACGACGGGGGCGAAACGTCCGTAAACCGATAAAGCACCTGCCTACTTAAGCACAACATATAATGCTTGTATGAGACATTTCCCACAGCCGTGGGAACATGCACAAATAATTATGTTCGCCAAACCAGGAAAAGATAAAAAAAGTAAACAACTACAGACAAATAAGTCTGTTAACTTCACTATCTAATCTTCTAGAAAAGAGCATTCATAACCGCTTATTAACAGTGTTGAAAACCTTAGTCTATTGCCCACCTTTCAATTCGGCTTTCGAACAGTTCACTCAACCTATCACAGAGAATTAGCGAACAGGGCTTCGAAAGCAAGCAATATATCACATGAATCTTTCTAGATATCGCACAGGCTTTCGACAAAATGTGGATAAAAGGTCTCAAAAAGAAGCTCATAAATTTAGACATGCCTACTAACCACAAGGCCATCATTTTCTCCTTTTTAGAAAATCGAACCTTCGCAAACAGGGTTAACTCAACATTGTCCACAGGGCAGTATTCTAGGACCTATAATGTTCAATATACATGTCAGATATTCCTGAAATGAATGCAACGCTGGCAACATTCGACGACGACACGGTCATTTTCAACCAAGCAGCTAACCTAGAAAACGCAGTGATAGCATTACAACATGCAACAAACAGACGGCACTTTGTTAGTTTATACCCCCACATACACCTGGTTTACGATTTTTGTATTTCTCTTAAATGTGGGGGTGTAAACTAAAATAATGTTTACAGGCAGCTTATTTAGTTTACACTCCACCTTTTTTCCTTTGTTTTGTTTTCAAACATTATGCTTTTAATTACGAGTAATGTCATGTCAGACGAAATTTTAACACGCAACAACTGTTTCATTATCTGCAGACGTTGGACGAGGAATTTATTCAGGGGTTGCCTCTTCCGTGGCACATTTTTTATGGCTTGGCTTGTTACATCCTCCTTGCAAATAGCAGAAGTTTATAAATGTGAATAATTTGTATTACTTAATCTTCAATAAAAAGTTTGGGATGTAAACTAATTTAGTTCAACATAGACTATAATTTAGTTTACACCCCCACATACAACTGGTTCTTGATTTTTCTATTTAGTTTAAATGTGGGGGTGTAAACTAAAAAAGTACGACACAGACTTTTCTCCTGGTTCAAACAATGGAATTTGCAAATGAACGCTGATAAGTGTCAATCCAAAATATTTACACTACGAAGAATCTAACCCCCCCCCCCTCCCCCCAGAGTACATATCAACAATAGTACTCGTATAATACCCTGAAATCGAAATGACTCCGCAATGAAATACTTAGGAGTCTATCTTGATACACTGTTAAGTTAGTTGAAAAAACGAAATCAATTATAAATTAATGCAAAGTTACACTAGGCTAAGACAATTGTATCCCTTATAAACTAGGAAATCAACACTAAAAATTGTATGTGCGGTACTACTGTATAAAAGTCTGTTACCCCTGGCGCTATACGCATCTCCTGTGTGGTGTAATACCTCCAAAATCAATATACAAAAACTGCAGAGATTCAAAAACAAGGTGCTAAGAAGCGCAGTTAAAGCACCATGGTATATTCGAAACTCACAGTTACATCAAGAACTAGGCATCTTATACCTGGAAGAGTTTATTAAAAAATGTGCTAACAAGTTTATTACTAACTCAAGTGCGTGTAGTGGTGCGGTGCACTATAAACTGTTTCAAAAAATATTCGCACCAGACTGAAACGCAAACTACCGCAAGATATCAATCATTCCACTAAATCTCGAACAAAACTAAATTACTATTATTACTGTTTAGGCCAGTTGCTGGGGAATAAAAAGGAAGACAATTCGGAAATAATTCATAATAAAGATTTTATCGCTTCAATCACTTAAGTTATCTCCCATTATTACTATCGTAAGTTTTCCCCCTCCGCGGAGGTCAGCGTCGGCTCCTACGAACGAAAACGTGGCCTAAAATTGGGCGTTTTTCGGTTTTTCAAAGTTAACTAAGAGAAAGCACAATAAATCAAAAAAGTGGTATTTATAAAAGCTGTAGAGCGTTAAATTCTGCGTAAATGAGTTCCAATATGATATATTTTGTTCCAGCAATACCTGTAAGGACTTTCGTTAAAGTAGCACTATTTTGTCAACTTTCCAAAAAATAATGCAGAAATGGTGCAAAAATATTTTCTGACACAAGAAATATTGCTACGATAAGAATCAAATAGGTTGATTAGTAAAAATAATAAATTCAACAATGTTGTGATAATTTTTCTAATTCCCTAAAATGTATAAGAACTTTGTAGTCAACGGAAGCTTTACCTCCTCTCTCAAATTCCATTCTCTTAAAATAGATTATATGTGACATGAAATGCTGTTAAAAGAAAGAAACTATTAATAAAGCTTTGTATCATTGTTTGAAATTAAAAGATTTTTTTTTACAAAATACTAATAAAATAAAAATAATTCGTTGAAAAAATATGCGTTATCTCACAATTGTTTTCTCCTGTAAACTGATTGTACATTGAAACGTTAAAAATAACACTTCTAAAGGAAAATATTTAGTGGGAGAGATGATTGTAGAGTTTCATTTGATTCTAAGGAAGGGATAGCTCCTTTTGTTAGGCCACCTGCTTCTATGTGCACCGAACCAGAACTCTTTCCCCCACTCTCCTTCCTCCCCTTTGTTTACCCCCTCTTGTTGCCTTCCTTCTCAACAGCGAATCACGGGATGTGCGATCAAGTAATCCAGTTTTCGATTTCAAAAATTAATGTCTGTTTTGTGCCGAGGATGCCTAACAGGATTTTATCATCAAACAAAAAAAAACCCTCTCGGAAAACAAGAAATCGTTAGTGTAGTAACGACAATAAACTTCAACAGCAAGATCGTACAAGTGGCAGGTAGCAGAGGTGACCAGTGGGGCAATGAAGTAAGCTCCCGATTAACACCTGTGAATGACTTGATTGCCAGTGGTGGGAGATACCATCAGTCTTGCATGAAGAGATTTTTGGTAACTGAAACCAGGTAAAGGGAAGGTATCAATGAGCATATACCCAGTTAACAGTTTCCGACATTCAGAAAAAGTGAAAAACGCTCTGCTATTCCTTCACGCCTTTAGTGGCTGTGATACCACTTCATCACTTTACAGGCAAAGAAAGAAGAAGTTTGTCAGGCTGGCCGTTCAAAATGAACATCTCTCGAAAGTGAGTGATGTCTTTATGAGCAGAGACGCCAACTCGGAAATTATTGTTGATGCCAGGCAAAAGTTCTTGAATCAATTACGTTTCCTCCAACGATGGAAGTAGCCTGCCAACACTGCTTCAGTGTGTACCTGCAAGTACAGATGTGGTTAGGTAATGCCTTGAATCCCATGAACTGGGGTGGAAAACCGCCAAGTATGGCCTGGCTCCTTGGAACCCGCTACACAGTCACTTTACTTTTGTAAAAGATATCCTGCAAATGCACCAACGAATGCAAAGCGGCTTATAGTTGCAGAAAAGCAGGAATAAAATGTTCAGCAATTTGTGCAAATTGTAGAAGGCATTCATCCACTTATGCTCCTACTACCGAAGTAGATATGGACGAAACTGTTGGAGACGACTATAAGCTCCAGGAGCAGATGCTCCTGTTGAGAGAGGAAGAAGACGAAGACCCAATCGAGGGTGGCGAACAAGAAAGCGAACCGACGTATTCTTCAAAATGTGCGCGTTTGAACCAATGAACCATACAGGGTGTAACACGATCATTTCTACAAAGTTCAGTTTTTATATTATTATTTTATTGTATAATAAAATTATTTTATTGTGGCCACGTTTCTTGTGTCAGAAATCATTCTTCCTTCATCTATGCATTATTTTTTTAAAAGGAAAACGACTTTTTGTTGTTATTAATGTTATGGTTTTTCAGTCAAAAAATAAATAAAATTATTTTTACCTGGAAAACTTTTTGGTAAGTTGACAAAATGGTGCAACTTTGACAAAAGGCCGTATAGGTATAACTGAATCAAAATATGTCATATTGATACTCATTTTATGCAGAATTTGACGCTCTACAACGTTTATATGAACTTTTTTTATTTATTGGGTTTTCACAGAGTTATTTTAGAAAAATCGAAAAACGCCCAATTTTAGGTTACGTTTTCACTCCTAGGAGCCGACGCTCACCTCCACCGATGGGCAAAACCTAGGATAGTAATAGTAGGCCATTACTTAAGAGATTAAAACGATAAAACCTTTACCATGAATTATTTCCGAATTGGATTACCCAGCAACTGGCCTATTGTTAATTGTTATTGTTTTTATATTCCCATGAGACCCCTAATTAGTCTCATTATATTATAGTTTAGTTATTGTATTTGATTTTATTAATGCTATGTATAAAAAATTATCATTTGTTGATCTAGCAATAAACTAAATTTTAAAGAAACATATTTTGTAACATGTTACGACCGATAGTTTCACACATGAAGATCTAAATCTTAACTACATTGGCCGTATATTACTAATAGTCGGCTCTAGAGATCCTAAGAATGATCAATGCTCTGAAAACTCTCCCATTAAAGGCAAGCTAGCAAGGTTGGTTCCCATAACCTCTTTGTTCGACATATGTCAAATATCTAATTTGGATCAAAAATGTATGTCAAATCAGGTTGTTTGCCCAACTCTTAGTAAACTATATACGAATCTCTATGTACCCCCAAGCACACAAAAACCCCGGAAAATATGTGAACTAAATCTAAAATTCCAGTAAGGGAAACTAGAGAACCACTACAAAGCAAGCTTTGAAGGGAGGTACGTTCAAGCGAAAAACATAAACGTCACCTCTTTATTGCTGCTATTGGGTCACATAGAAGAGTCTGATTTCCAAGTTTTTTAGTGCTGTTGTTCATTAATTTTGTTAGTCTTCGTTAATTTTGTTGGTATTGCTTTCTTTTGTTAATTCTGTTATTATTTACCTATTCCTCGTTTAATTTTGGGCTGCTTAGTTATATAACATCAAATCGCAAGTACTAAATGCTTTATAAAATGCTGCCTTAAGTTATAGTTATATATTTATGTAATACTAAATTCCCTTTTACATAGAATGACAATGAGCTATATAGCAAGAAGTATTATGGCTAAACTTCAATATATCATCCCCAGTCTTCGCGCAAGCACAATGGTTCTGCAAGTCAGCGGTTCTCAACCCGTCGTTTCAACGGATCCGAACTGGCAAAAACGACGTTTAATGAAATCGATGCGGCCGAATAGGAGTTTTTTAAATATAGACCACTTCTGCCTCATGCGCGGGAGCTATAATTTTAGGTTAGCTGCAGTTTATGATTTGTGTGTACGTAGTATATAGTCAAATTTATACCCATTCGGAGTCACGTGATAATCTAGTAATTTTACGTATGTCGATTCTTAAAAATGCAATTTTAGGGAAATAAATGATATTCCGTTTTGTAGGTTATCCTGACATATGCCAATTTCTAAAACAAGGTTGCGACGGGTTTATTCTCTTATATGAAATTAAACTGAATTTACAGGTTAAAGAAAACATAACATGTCGTAAAATGTAAATATAATAAAGATATGTCAGCTGCTACATTAAAAACCTGCTGCGTATAGCAAATTTTAAGTCAATTTCTGTGCATGCATATTCTGTTATAGAACATTGCCATTTGAAGCCTATTTCCTTGCACAATCTATTTAGGGAAGAAACTGAATGTGAAAAATCTCCAGATTCTTCAACCAAGCATTTTTTAGATTTTTTATGGTTACAAATTCTTTAGCTACATACATTTTATATACAGTGTCTTGACTGCTTCGTCGACTTCCGTTTTTGCATTCTTCACTTTCTGGCTCATATTTTCGGTAAATTGTGCTCTCCGAGATATTTAACGCAAGAGAAGCACGGCGAACAGCGTTGGAGGGTGAAACTGTTGATTTACTATTATTAATATTGTACTCTTCATAAAAAAAAACGCATAATATTCAAATTAATTGTTGTGACTGCTCGTTATACCGCATGTCCGATGGTTTCTTTTAATTTCCAGTTTTCGGCTCAACAATTTTAGGTTTTATTACCCTTATCTCAATAACTTACACCAAAAATATAATCTGACAGATTAGAAACGTCAAATTTTTAAAATTAATTTTATGAATCGACATGCCTTTTTTTCAAATTTCTTCCATTTCATCTATTTTACTAAAGATGAACAGAGACAGACAAAAGTCACGTGACTCCGAATGGGTATAATTTTGACTATACAATGTTCTGTCATTTGTTTGGAAACCACTACTTTTCGGGGGTTTTCTGCGCTTGCGCGGCAAACGTCAAACCCAGTGGAGACGCTATATTGAAGTTTTCCCCAATTTACGGAACTAGCAGCTACAGCAATTGGAAAATCAACCTTACTGATAAAAAAAAGGTTTGTAAGGAGTATGTTACACCAGGTAATACTTAAAAAATAATAATATTATTTCTCAGGATTCTCATTAAAAAACTTAATGCAGGTAATACTTTAGTCCTTATTCTTCCAAGCACTATTTCTGTAACATTTCCGAAGAAGAAGAAACTCAAGGAAGACTAAGAAAATCGTTCTCGACGATTTTGATTTGAGAGTTTTGCGAAGAACGGTTCATGAAATATTCACTGTGGAAGTACCGAGTCTAAATCTATTAGCAAACAGAATAAATGAAAAAGTTAACTATAGTAGCGGTCAAGTAACTTTGAGAAAGCATTTAAAAGAAATAATAGGCTTTCATTATAAGAAATATTGTGACAAAAGAAAAATGCTCATGGAAAAGAGTGACATTGTAGCGTGGCGTTCTAGGTATTTAAGAAAAATAAAAGAAAACGAAGAACTAGGTGCGAACAAAAAGCATTCCTAGATGAAACATATATTCATTCTAATTATAGAGGGGAAAAATTCTGGCAGTAAGATGATGAACCAGGTGTTTACAAAAGTTACATTTTATGAGTCTTTAGGCACGACCTTGGTAATTGATCCATTGGAAACGAGAATCGATTACAAGCAAGTCCAGTATAATAAGAATATGAGTATACTGTATTTAGGTATATTCCCTTTGTTTAAAAATTTTGTATTTTTTGCATTAGCCTTTAGGATAATTGACAATTAGGTAATCTAATATAATTTATCTACTTTGATGTCACAATATGGTTATTATGACACCGAAAACAGTGCTACAATGGAGTCCATTATAACACTGTTTTGGTAACTATTTGTTTTATAATATTGGTGACATTTGCTTTCGCATGCTCATAACACGACAAACGTCAGATGCCGAATACATAACCACAATCTCTGAACTGTATTTATTACATTTATTCTAATCAAATGTAACTTAAACTGAAGGTACTTTTTAACAATTAAGGTAAGGCACTATTTGAACAGCACAAGAACCAAAACTTGCATCAAATTTAAACTAATTCAAATGTCAGAGCAACGAAATTGATACTTTTTCAATAGATGGCGACTGTAAAATGTCACTAGGCAATGTCGCCATCGTTACCCCCAAAACTTCCTAGATTGTAATGCAATATTTTTAGTATCCGAAATTTAGAATTTCTATAAAATCAGCAACTCAAAGTAGATAAAATAGTATATTATACTAATTTAATAAGAGGCATTTGTTAGATTATTTTCGACCTCTTTCGTTTTGCTCAAAATTACGTTGAGTTGATGCCGCTTTAATAGTTTTTTTTGTCTTGATAAATTTCTGAAGACGGCCCTGTCTAAAGTTCAACCCTGGATCTTAAAGCTACATTTTAATTTTTTTTTTGGCCCAAACAATAATGCGTTCACGATCCGTTCTCTTTTTAAATTCAAAACAAACGGTTTGCATTCAGCAACAATACATTTAGGCAGCGTAGCTTAATATTTCCTGTTATTAAATTCGACGGCCGCGTAGTTATCACAGTTGTTGCTGGTTAAATTCTATTTCCCCGAAGTGTAAGCAAAGTCATTCTTTGTTCTCCTTTTCGCGATAAGACCGTTTCGAATTCCAGCTCTTTTAACTTACTCACTGCCCGCTGTATTCCAGCATGTGAAAATAAATTTCGAGCAGGTATTTTGTCTGAAGCAATAACGAAATTAGGCCTTGAAATTTAGTGTTTCCTGTCAACAACGTCTAAAAGTTCTTCAAAAGTAATCTTTGTAATTCGACATCCTGGGATTCATTGCAACAGCAAGAAATTTCTTCTAGAATTTTGCCCACGCTCTGTTTGGGACCATTGGAAATAAAGTTTGATAAACCCTTAGTTAACCGCACCTATAGAAATGATGGCTTCGGAGTTCGAAGTTTTCTTCCTTTGTGTTTTTCACGCGGAGGCCGAATTAAGCGGGACTTCATTCCCGACTATTGTAGTGGTAACACATGTGGTTTTTCTTCAGCCCTCGGCGGGCATTGTTTTGCCGCCGAGGGCTGCCTCGATTTGTGTTAATGAAAATTCGAGGGCTGCCTCGATTTGTGTTAATGAAAATTCGGGGGCTGCATCGATCTGTGATTTTAAATCAGTTTTCGCGTTCTTCAAGCTTTAATTAAAATTCGTGCAGTTCAGCTTAGACCTTTGCACGACTGTTTTACCCTTGTTGGGTGTTAAAAAGTACGCGCGCGGTGGGCAATTGAGTTTATCGTAATAATTCAGTGTCGGTAAATAGCCGAGTCGTCTCCTTAAGTTGTTTTACTTCCCAGGGGAAGATAGTTGCACCATTTGCAGATCCAATTAGAGACGACATCTTTAAGCTTGTGATTAACGGTTTCCCGTACCCTTGTGTGGTAAAACCTTTTGCGTACTGCATTTTTGAATTACCGACGCTGAGTTTATCGAAATCAACGGGAGGCCCACCGCGTGTCATTGTTGTATTGCCCTGGTTGCATTCTTTGCAAATTCCGATTACGTTGTGCCATTCCGAAGCCTGGAATAAACCAACCTTATCGCTCCGGTTTTTCCCAGTGAGGGGCCCGCATCATTTTAGGCGCCGCTCAGCGCTAAGCAACCATCAGGCCCGGCTCCGGCCCTTTCTGTACCTCTGTAACGCCCTGCCAAGCTTCCCGAGGACGAGTTTATAGCAGAAACTAACGACGTGCTTACAGCTATCAGGTAGGAGCTATGTATTACACCAATTGTGTTCTTGTGCCTAATTAAGGTGCGACTATATTTGTTGTGTGTTTTCCGGGAGTTCGTAAAGATTGCGCACGTTCACTTAAGCTTAAGCCTATGATTTGATTTGTTTGTTGTTAACCAGGGGCTTCACCCCTGTTATCTATTTCGTTTTGTCCAGTGTATAACAACATATTTAGACAATAAGGTAACTTTGCTTGGGAGCCCCTTTTATATTCATGTAGGGTGTGCCTTTTCTTTTTACTAAGCTTGGATTCGCCTCCGGGTGATTATTATCAATGTAAAGATTTGTGTAAGCTTTAATTCTTTAAATAATAAACCCATTAAAGTCAATTTGATTATTTGTTGAGTTCTGAACCCATTCTGGGTCATCATTTAATCCAGTGTGGCAAAGGCCGAGTGTAATTTGCAATGTAAAGCTGAAAGTACGCCTTTTTGATAAGCAAGCCCCAAGCTCTGGGCTAGTGTTAGTGTTCTTTTGTCACTATTTATCAAGGGTGTGCCTTAAGGTAAGTCGTTTGTTTATGGCCACTCTTGGTGTTGATTCTGAAGACTCGGTGGAGGCTTGGACAGCGAGGCGAGGACAACCGTGGACCTGGGGGGACCTCCTCATAGCTTCGTGAAGTTCTTGCTTTATTCACGCAAGCAACCCCTTTTAAAAGCAAGTGGAGTCCTTTGGCAATTCTTTTACGCAAGCCATAGGGTAAGTACTACGTCAAGTACTCCGTCGGTTTTCCCTTTTGAGTATTCGAATCCCACCCCAACCGATTAAGCTAGCCTGAAAGTAACTGGAGCGATGTCATCTGCTCCGACACATTAAGATCTGTGATTTCTAGGGAAAGTCGGCGAACCCTGTAGTTTGTACCCGATTTTGGACAATCAATACGACCTATGTCGATCTGATGAATTAATACCGTAACACATTGTAGCACTTGTTTCATTGAAGCACTTCTCGCTGCGCTCGTCGTGCCTCAAACCTACGCGTGCTACAATGGGCCCTCTTATGAAACTCGTATAATAATATCCTATTTTCTACTTTGTCCATCTAATGAAGTCATTACAACACCCAGTTGCGTATCGAAATAGAGCTCTGTGTGTAATCTAAAATTTTAGTTCCTCAGGCTGCTGGTAACACGTCCAAAAAATTAATTGTCCTCACAATACTCGTAGCAAAATAATAATTTATTCTATTTTGCTACAAAATCGTTACATATAACATACAATCATTAAACAAAACGGAGAAACATATATTTGATCGAACTATCTTATGTACGTCGACGATCTTAAGCTTTATCGTTCAGTTCGTACCAGCACTTATGCCGTATCTCTGCAAACGGATATTGATACTGTAGCTGATTGGTACAAGAATAACTTAATAAATCTAAATGTAAATAAATGCTGTCATACCTTTTCATAGAAAGGAAAAATCTTTGCTCTGTGGCTACTGTGTTAATGATAGCATTATTACTAGAACCGACTGTATTTCTGACCTGGATAATTTGGGTTTACCGGCTGACAAAGAGACCAGAGCCATGCATCTATCTCCTTTGGTTATGAATGAATTTGGATAAAATTTTATACAAGCATACTAGACATAATTTCCGATTGAGACACAAATGTAATCAAAATATCCGACTTCCGGTTTTACCGGCTGTGACACTAACTTTGGTTTTTTAAATAGATCACACTACAAGATTCATATTTTTCGAAATCTACGACTCAAATTACGTACAATAGTGTTGCCAAATTGGCTTAGATATTATTAGTTATTACATAAAAACATTAGAAAGATTAGCTAATTTATTAATTTTTAGTTTCAGATAAAGATAAAATAGTGCATGATTCATATCGTTAGAGTGGTAATTAAATTTTCTATCTAATGGCAAGATGGCCTTTAGTAGGTGCAATTTAAAAAAAATTACTTTTTCTTAAAAAATTAGTTTAGCAAATTATATTCTTTTATTAAAGATCTGTTATTGACCTTGGTAATAAAATAAGTTAAAACTAATATTGTCGAAAGTGCTTTGTTGGAACTAGTTTTAACTAGGAAATTTGGGTTTTGACTAAATGTAGGTATTAACTGCAACATACCGGGTGGTTGGTCATACCTCTGAACATACGCAATTTACATGGCTTATTACGGTTATTCATATTCCTGCTCACCAGTTTTATGGGAAAAAAATGGTAGTGGTACTAAATTAAAGAGAATAATTTTCTGCGTCGTTTAGTAGTAAAAACTTATTCGATAATGTTAATTGTGCATAAAAATGTTAATTTTAAAATTTAGATATTCCCTCACTTAAATTTGGGAACATCTAACTTTTAAAATTAATATTTTTATGTGCAATTAACATTATCCAATAAGTTTTTAATACTAAACGACGCGGAAAATTATTATCTTAAATTTATTACCACTATCATTTTTTCCATAAAAATGGTGAGCAGGAATACTCATAACCGTGATAAGCCATGTAAATTGCCTATGTTCAGAGGTATGACCAACCACCCGGTATAGTAATTTATTATACAAGACGATCAAGTTAAATTTTATCCACGAATGAATCGTTTAACTTCGAGAAGAAGTCGAGACGTTAATGATTCAAGAGTGGATAGTAATAACTTTATCGTCGTGTATAATACAATTTCAAAAGAAAATAAGGAAAGTCAGTCACATTTTAAAATCTCAGTAGCTAGATTGGGTTGCTAGGATAATATGAAGCTGTAGTATTTAATTTAAGTTAGAAAATTACTTTATCTGCTCCAGTGGGATAAGTAACGCATTACGTCACTCATTTGACACTATTTCAGTTAGATAATGAAGCTCATTACACCATTATGTAATGGTTTCATTACGCAACTGAGTTGTGTAATGACTTCATTACGTAACTGAAATAGTGTCAAATGAATGACATAATGACATTTGCCTACTAAAATATTTTTGAAAATGACAGATCTGACATTTCTCTTAATGCACTTTTCTCAATTTTAGGCAGTCGTAGATAAAATTTTGTACAATACATGTGTGATAATGCATCATTAATATACTTGTGTGCTTACATAACTCGTGCTACGCACTCGTTTGTAACTTACACACACGTATATTAATGATGCTGTTATCCACTTGTATAGTAAATAACTATTTTTCTATAGCACATGTTAAAGTGTGCCTTTATCAACTCAAAACAAAAGGTCAAGTTTTACTTTAACAGCAAGGGTAGATAAAGTAGCACTTTAACATCAAGGATAGATAAAGTAATTTAATTTTCTAACTTTTGTTTAAATTAAATATGACAGCTTCGTATTATCGTAGCAACCCAATCTAGCTACTGACATTTTGAAATGTGATTGACTGTCATTATTTTCTTTTGAAATTGTTAAAGTTCTTGCTATAGAGAAAAATATTGTATTATACACGACGATAAAGTTATTTCTATCCACTCTTGAATAATTAACGTCTCGACTTCGTCTCGACGTTAAACGATTCACTCGTGGATAAAATTTTACTTTATCGTCTTGTATAATAAATTACTATTATCTACCCTTGATGTTAAAGTGCTACTTTATCTACCCTTGCTTTTAAAGTAACACTTGACCTGTTGTTTTGAGTCGATTAGAGCACTCTTTAACATTTGCTATAGAAAATAATATATTTAAGGTGTCAAGTCAACTCAGTCACGTCAAAGAAAAAGTTATTTTTTCTCATCTTGGATTTGCATATATTGTGTATTTAACAAAATAGTGTCTGATCTAAAACACATTACACAAAGGAACCATTTTGCCTACATACATATTTTACTATTCTAGCTAATGCTTTTTATCACTTTGTAGATAACAGTTTCATTTAGATCTGGCTTTGTATAAGTTTTGAACGTTTAAGAAATGCATGAACTTGAGTAATTAGCTTTTTTCAAATAAAAATTACTCGTAAAAACTAGCATTTACAACAATCCCAATGGAATAGATGTTAATTCTACTAAAGTGTGATACCGATTTTTATTAATAAGCTATACAAACATACATTTGTAATCTTTGAGGTTCTTTCATTCCATTAAACAGTAAAAGCTTATCGTATGTTCTTTAATATTTGTAAACAACAATGTATTCACAACTTTTTTAAATCAATGTATTAATGAAAAATAGGACTTCTACAATAGTAAAGATACAATCAAAATAATATTACAAACAGTAGTAATACAACAATATTAATTACCACAAAATATTACAGCTTCAATATTAATAACATTTAATATTAAAACAGGAGCGTTAACTAACTTTTAGGATTTGTTTGTAATATAGTGAAGATTAAACAAGATTTAAAAGTAAAACGAAGCAAAACTATAACCCTCGATTATTACTATTTTTCTAGCCAATCGATATCTCCAACTGATTTCAACAAACAATATTTCTACGAGTAATTTGTAGTATAACTAGAGACCTGCATATAAAGACTTTTAAAGTAAAATATTGTCATGTGGAAGTACTTTTTATCGTTCAGTAAATGTTGTTTAAAGAGTAAACAAAACAGCATAACAACTTCAAATAAAGTGCATAATATAGCGCACTTTTCATCGAAAGAACACCACGATGAATACAGTTTGCAGCGGTTGATCAAAAATGTAATTCTTGTAGCGCAGGTTCTATCCATTTTACCAGTGGATGGTGTTACTAAAGATGTTGCAAATTTGAAATTTAGATGGACATCTTTTAAAACTATTTACGCAATTTGTTCTTTGTTATTACTAACTATTTACGGAATATCTGTAATGGTATTTTGTGTCAAGAACGGAGAAAATTTTTTTAATTACAGTGAGTAATGAAAATATAGTAACGATGTGTTAAAAGTGGAAACATTTTCAGTTGTTTTGATCTGGAACGTGCGTGCATTGTTAGGTTTGTCAATACTTTTTCAACTAGGCTACAAATGGCCGAGCTTACTTCAAGAGTGGACAAAAGTTGAAAGCTATATGGTGGATTATGGCCCCCTTCCGCGACTGAAATTAAGATTTAAAATTATTCCTATCATATTCTTTTTAGTTGGATCCGGTAGGCAGCCCATTTGTATAATTATAAAAATTACAATAACACCCTTACAGCTGAACACCTTCTTTTCATTGCTGGAGGAATAAAGAACACTTTGGCTGAGCTGAAAGAAGACGAAGTCTATGTACAGAAGTATTTTGAAAACTTGTACGAGGAGGTTTTTAGTATTCTTGAGTACTCTCACTGGAAGGTACCGTTAGTGGAGGTCGATATCTTCCACAATTTAAAAACAGTAATAAGCAATCGTTTTTTTGTTTTGTATGTTGTAGTTTTTAGCTATAGTGACTACTTTTCAATGGCAATACTGCGACTTAATTATTGTACTGTTGACGTCGGCACTAGCTGAACGATTACAACAAATCACTGAAAAACTTAACGCAAAGAAGGTAAGATTACTTCATATGCAATAACCATCCTGTTACTTCTAATTGATATATCTTATTCTAGGTTTTAACTGAAGCGGAATGGAGAGAAATCCGATGTAATTACAACAGAGTATCACTTCTTTGCAAAACTTTAAATAATGCCATTTCACCATTGGTTCTGGCCTCATTTTTTGGAAACGCTCTGTTTCTGGCTCTTGCAGTTTTCAATATGTTTAGGTATTCTTTCAGATTTTGAAAAATGCTTTTTATTATAACGCCAACCATTTGCAGGCCCCGAAATCTATTCGAGACGATATATTTTTGGACTGGTTTTGGATTATACATAATGCATTTCACTAGTGTATGTTTATATCCGGCATGGGTTTCCGAACAAAGTTCGGAAGCCATACCGAAACTTTTCTCTATTCCTACTAAGAACGTATCTGACGAGGTATGTGGCAAGTGTTACACAGTTGAACTTTTTATAAGTACAGTCGCTTTCAGACCGATCGCATTTTGCAGCAAATAGGAAGCGGAGACGTAGCCATTCATGGAGGTGGATTTTTTACAGTTACCAGAAGTGCTATGATAGACGTAAATATGATTTTGTTTGATAAGTTTCTAAACACCTTTAGTGGATGTTTACTTTCTCGTACTACCAGAATGGAGAAGTATTATAATGATGCAAAAACTGATGAGGTTTTGATTAATTTAATATATCACGAACAAATGAATTAAATACTTTATTTTGACGTGCCCTGGTAGGAGTTTAAGGTAAAATTAAAAGCATTAAATTGCTATCAATGCTAATCAAAGTTTACTGTCCTAATTTTAAAAAAATGAACATTCAAAATCACAAATTTCCAATTTATATACAGAGTTATTACACCAGTTTTTAATAAAGTATAACATTACCGAAAATGTGGGATACCAACATTATAACTTTTAGTATTCCAGACAACTAGCTCACACAGAATACCAGAGAGGGACCATAGACATAAAAATTACAAATGTACCTACTAGTTATGAACAATAATAACCTAATAGGTAAGGCGCCAAGTTCAACAGCTTGCCGTCAAACCACGAGGAGTAAATGAGCTGCCTCGTAAAACAGAATGAAAGGCGAAAACGAATACCCAAGGAAAAAAAACAACAACGGCTAATGTAAAACATCAACAATACCTTCAAGCACCACGACGACAATAATGCACAGACAGACATTAATAACTTCGAAAGGCATTAATAACTCCGAAAGACATTAATAATATGGGGTTGGCGAACGCAAAACGAACCTAGAAATTAAATAAATTAGCATATTAGTTAATATAACAAATTCAATGCACAAATAATACACGGACCATGCACGAAAACAGTTTGACTTGATGTTTTTATACAAAGTTCGTTTTCAACACACAACCTTTCCTACATTTTTCGAAAAATGCACGTGACTGTATTTAACCATGTTAACCCATTTACTATTGCTGTCATCAAATGAAAATTTAATACGGAATAGAAAAGCTCACACAGCAAAAGAAATGAAAAAGGTGAATGACGAGTAGGTAGTCATCCACCAGCAGGAAATGACGAATAATCGCATGCGCCTATAAAATATTAACACTTTAGATCCATGTCGAGTAGTTTTTCTCCAACGGGCGTAATCCGGGAAACCAGTAATTTCTCGTGTATGCACGAGATGCGTTGCAAAGCACCCAGAAAATTAAAGTAATCGATAAGTCTGACCTTAGTGGCTACACTGCGTGCTGAAGAAAATCTGGTCGGGTGTCTAATTCTTCGTCCAGCTTCGAGATCTTTCCTTGGCAGCGAATTCAGGGGCCTGGCCCTTGCGCAATCACCTCGAACGTAAGGTACAACTATACATATCAGACAGATGACAAAACCAAAACGAGAGGCGATTTGAAAAAAAAACAAGACGAAGTAGAACGAAAAATAGACAAGAGGAAACGAGGAAAAGGTCCCGAAAACAAATTATAAGAGCGCCAGTCGGTGTGGAAACAAACAGAAAATCGCATCGCACCTGCGATCTCGGGCGGCCAGCACATATCCTACATTCAAGAAGCTACCATATTCTGCAGAACACAGAGGGAGCAGCAAAATGCCAAACCAACCAGACCGAATTGGTTCCATCATCGATGGTTTCATCGGGTTCGCTCACTCGCGTTTTAACTCTGCCCCACTCGTAGACTAGCTTTACGCACGTGTATCGTAAATTATTATTTTATATTTAAATTCGAAAATAAGGCATTTGATTTTTAAGTGAACTTATAGTTGCGATCATTAACTATACTCGATAACGAAAGTTTTGGGGGACACGGTAGTTTATTTAAGGTGTTTTAAACTTCATTCTAGTTAATCGTTTAATGAAACAACTTTAACTTTAACATTATCTCTTTATCTACAGATTTACACATTTATGTGCATATATGTATATATGTACAGATTGTCTCCAGGTACTAAGTACACACGGTAACTAGATCACAAGGATAGTACCTGCAAACAATCTGTATATAAAATTTATCCACAATTCGCAAATTATAGAGGCACTGATATCAGTTGTATTATGTAGGCCATAAACTATTAGAGTTTTATAGCCATAAAAACCCCAGGGTTTTATTTTATTTAAAACACCAGTACAAAATTTATGTTTTTTAGATATTTATTGAGCTGTTGGATAAAATTGTGTATAGCACACGTGTATTATTACAAATAATTCACTAGAGAAATAATCCTTCTCGGCCTAGCGGTCTCGAGGACTCAACTTTTCTCTTGTGAATTATTTGTAATATAATATACTTGAAATCGAATCTGTTTCTGCTGTTATAAGAATTGTTGAAATGAAGAATACATTTGGCACTAATGAAAATACATTTTTTCGAAAACTGATAAAAAATATTGACATTTACATGACCTAATCGGTTGTCAAAGTGACTGTTTTTTGTTCACTGGATGTAAAAGTCTTTTATGACCTAAATCGGTTGTCAAAGTAACTGTTTTTTGTTCACTGGATGTAAAAGTCTTACAATCTGGAACAAAAAAAACTTTTACGTTCAGCAATTTTTGATTAAAGAAGAGAACACAATGTAGACAACATTTTCTTTGAATTTCCGCTAATGTGGAGCTGTGCAGTTTTCGATTGAGAAATTCTTTTGCATTCCGCGATGCTCGCAAAAAAAACTCATTCCCGAATGCAAAACTAGCATTTCGCAATCTAGAATCAAAAATAACTATTATTGCTTTACAGTTTGCCCTCATAAAACCATTTTTAACAGATGGGTCGTAGTATATAATTAATATTAAATTATTGTTTCAGGTTATAAATATAATTGTTACAGTGCAGCTAGTGCTTGTACAATTTAACGCAAAAGTCGAATCTAATATTTAACACTATTTCAACACATAAATGTAAATTATTCTTATTATTACTGTGTAAATAAATGTAGTTTTTGAAATTCATATCTCTTTATTCTTCTTACTTAGTCCAGTCAAATGGTAGAAAATAGGGGAAAGTTTTGGTGGAGTTTTGATATTTGGTTCCTATATGTTTTTTGGGTCGCTGTACACGAATATCAGATTTTCCAACAAGAATTTTGACCGGAAACACGTTTTTTTAAAGAAAAAACCGTGTAAACTGATTTTTTTAGTTTTTCTAAAATTACACGAAAATTATCCAATTTTGTAAATTTTGAACTAATATGAAATGAAAGGGGATAAAATTTCCTACATTTTATGTACTAAAGGTTTTTTTCTCCAATCAATTGTAAAAGCAAAAAAAGGGAATTATTCCAGTTTATTTCAAAGTAACTCGAAAACTTTCCATTTTTCGTAAATCAAAAATATTATATGAAATGACCCAAAAAACATATAGGAACCAAATATCAAAACTCCAAAACTTTCCCTTATTTTCTACCATTTGACTGGACTATAATTTTGCGGCGCTCTCGTGACTGAACGATAGATCGGAGAAAGAAACCTCACCTACATAAAATGTAGTAAATTTTATCTTCGTTCATTTCATATAGGTTCAACATTTACGAAAAATGAATAGCTTTCGGGTAATTTTAGAAAAATAAAACAAATCGAGTTGTTACACCGTTTTTGCTTAAAAAACGTGTTTCCGGTCAAATTTTTGTTGGAAAACTTATTATTCGTGTACAGAGACCCAAAAAACATATAGGAACCAAATATCAAAATTCCACCAAAACTTTCCCATGTCTTAGATTTTAACACTCTGGGTCGCACATAAACTTGTCCAAAATGTTTTATTCTGTGCCAAGTAATACTGACATGTCGCTCTTTGTGTCACTAGAAGTGGGATCCCAGGTGAATTTAGACCTGGTTTCTTCCAAAACATAACCCTACATTTTGTCGGCAGACAACGAAAGCATCCGGCATTTACTTGTTGCTGTGGGAAATGCACTTTACATGTGTGTTTAATTTAAGTCAACTATGAGTTCTGTAGCTACTATATACGACAAGAATCTCGTATATTTAGTTTTTGAAACAACTTGTACACTTATATGACTCTTTAACATCGGTCCATACATTTTATGATAAGAAAATATGGTTGTACCAGCAATTTTCCTTGGGCAAATGAAACTTCGTTAGTTATTAGTACGAGGGGCACTGCTAAAGTTTGCGAAAAATGTAAAACAAAATAAAATTACGTTATGTAAATCACTTTATTGCTTCTCAAAATATTCCCCTTAAAAATCTATACACTTTTGCATCCGATGAAACCAATCTGCAAAACACTTTTTCCACTCTGAGTGAGGTACCTCCAAAACAAGTGATTTAAATGCGGCCTCTTCAGGCGATGAAAAACGCTCGCCGAGCATTTTATTTTTGATGTATCCGAATAAGAAGAAGTCATTGGGCGCTAAATCAGACGAATATGGGCAATGAGTCATTAACTGGATGTTGTTACTGGTCAAAAACTCGACAGTTCGTCTTGCTGTGTGAGCGCTTGCATTGTCATGATGAACAATAATTCGCCGGTTTACGTTGTTTCTTATGATTTCAGCGATAACTTCCGCCAAACAAATGGAAGTATCCCAGTCCTGCGATCCTCTAATGCAGCTGTTGCAACATGACTCGTTTTTCTGAAGAAACAAGCAATCATTCTTTTCGAAACGCTTCTTGAACGCACCACTTTTGTTGGTTTAGGTTCATTTTGAAACACCCATACAGTCGATTGCTGTTTAGTTTCAGGCTCATATGAATATATCCAAGAATCGTCACCTGTTACGATGTTATATACAGAATTTGAACAACCACCTTCGATTTTTTTTAGCATTTTCTTGCACCACTTGACAAGTGCTTGTTTTTGTTCTTCTTTCAAATTGTGAGGGATCCAATGACTACAAAGCTTCCGGACATGCAAATGATCGTGCAAAATCGTATGTATTTGTTTCGCCGCAATGCCTAAGGATGTCTCTATCTCACTATATGTCACATGCCGATCTGATAAAATCATTTCATCCACAGCATCGATATTTTTCGCGACAACAGAGGTGCATGGACGACCTTCGCGAAGATCGTTATCAAACGTTGGTCTTCCACGTAGTCCATTTTCTAAACGCTAAAAATTCGCCAAAGTTCTAGCTTCGTTGACTCAAAACCGATTTTGAAGATTTTTTTTTTATTATTTCGGAAAAAGTTTATAGAAAAATTCCCCATAGGTGAGAAAGTGTGCTTTTTATTTTTTCAATTGTTATTAACAGACAAGTGTTTTTTAATATACTCTTAATTAAAAAAATTGTAAGTATTTTATTTATTTAAACAATTGCCTGAAATTTGATAACATAAGCTTTTTGGGGTCGCAGATTATGAATCTGGCCTCAAAATGAGTCTAAAAACAAAATGGCGTCGAAGGTCTAATTTTTTATTTTATTTTTTTTTTAATTTTTATTAGATGTCTGGGGGTTTTGGGGTCGCTGATTACGAATTTGATCTTAAAACTCAACTAAAATAAAAAAAGGCGGACCAAAATGGCGGAAAGGGGTCAATTTTTTTAAAATTTCTGATACCTATACCTAGGGGTTTTTTGGGTCGCTCATCCCAAATTTTATGTTAAAATTTATCAAAAATAGAAAACGGTGTCTGAAAAATGGTGGAAACAAATGATAGAAAAATTAAATGAGTATTAAAGATATTGTATTTTAATTGATTTATTAAAATTAACTCAAGATACATTTAAAAACAAGAAAAAAGTTATTTAACTTTAGTTTCTTTTTCCTCTACTTCTTCCATTGACACTGCCGGTCACTAATATGGATGCACAAACAGCAAAACGGCCAAATCTGCCTAAGTATCCTCGTTCTCAAGATACTCAAACTACACGAGCCACCAGAGAGCATGGCCATCGCGCGGGTTTTTGCTCGACTTCACAAGGTGCAAGGCACATTAAGCCAGAAAATGCTGGGTATTCATATACAAATACTACGCGGTCTAAGCCGAAATTCTATGCTAAGGAGAATAATCACAAAAAAAATCGAAGCCTTTGAAATGTGGCTATACCGGAGAATATTGCGGATATTATAGAAAGACCGTGTAATAAATATTGAAGTTCTGGAGAGAATGAAAAAAAAAGTAAAGAGATCATGGACAACATCAAAATACGCAAACTCCAATACCTCAGACGTATAATGAGGAATGAGAATAATTACACCCTACTACAATCTATTATACAAAGTAAGATATATGGCAGGACCAGGACGCAGAAGAGTATTTTGGTTGCAAAACCTAAGGGCGTGGTATGGAAAATCATCCAGTGAGTTATCTAGAATTGCAATCAATAAAGTGAAGATAGCCGTGTTGATCTCAAACATACGAAATCGGATAAGCACCTGAACAAGAAGAAGAAGAAGATTCTTTCTTCTGTTAAAACATGCTGAAGTTGTGTCACATACAGTTAAAGCATGTACAGAAAGAACATGCTCACTACAATTGGGTTGCGCAAATTGCAGGCTTTTAGAAGAAGATATTTTATTATTTTCTTTATTTTTGGCAGGTTTGAAAAAATATATATCTTTATCAGGAGAAACTAAAGCTGTAGTAAATTAATAGGTCTATATTCTCTGATACTACGACTATGTTTTTATTTGATGCATCGAGAGTTGTTGTAACTATTAACCGATCAGCATCACTTTCAGCTTGAGAGCAGGGATATTATTTGCAGCTAAAGTTTCTTTTAAAAAATCAATAAAACGACATGAAAGACATTTGCCAGAATTTTTTTTTGATACAACTTTAAAAACCTGTCTCTTTCAAATCGAATATCTGGTGCAGTTTTCGTTTTTAGACGTCGGTCTCTTTCAGCAGATTTTATTCTATGTTTCTGATAATCGACAAAAACATTTGCTTTTTTCCATAATTACGTACAATAAAATTAATATATCTAAAATTGCACCATACTGTTGAACAAGTTGTCATTTGTTTTTATGTAATAACATGCCTCCGTCCGTCACAAACAGAAAAATCTATTAATTCAGTAATATCTTTTGGAAATTCTACAAAGAGGTCGTAGAAAACACATTGTTAGGCGTTGAAATTTATACGTATGTATTCGTATGTTATATTTAAATCTATTTAATCTATTTAAATTTGAGTTAATTTAACAATTTAGAATTTTATTTGTATATAATGTTTATTAAATAATAATAATAATCGTACAGAATAAAAATTAACTTTTTAATGCTATATTTATAATTACTGAGTAATTCAGAAATGAAGCTATTTTGCCGCTTTAAAGACGTTATTTTTCATTTTTGATAAGTTTAACATAAAATTTTAGATCAGCGACCCAAAAAACCCTATATAGATAAGAAATAAAGTTCGAATAAAAAACATACGCTTTTTCGCCATCTTGGATCCGCCATTTTGTGTTTTAGTTGAGTTTTAATGTCAAATTCGTAATCAGCGACCCCAAAAACCCCTAGACATCCAATAAAAATTAAAAAGAGAAAATAAAAAATTAGACCCTTGACGCCATTTTGTAGACGCCATTTTTATTTTTAGACCAATTTTGAGGCCAGATTCGTAATCTGTGAACCTTATGTTATCAAATTTCAGGCAATGGTTTAAATAAATAAAGAAGTTATAATTTTTTTTAATTAAGAATATATTAAAAAAACACTTATTTGTTAATAACAATTGAAAAAATAAAAAGCACACCTTCTCACCTATGGGGAACTTTTCTATAAACTTTTTCCGAAATAACAAAAAAAAAATTTTCAAAATCGGTTTTGAGTCAACGAAGTTAGAACTGTTTTCCTTTAGTAAATGGACTACCGCTTGAATTCTGCGAACCATTTGTAAACCGTAGTTTTGGATGGTGCTTCATCCCCAAATAACGAACTAAGTTTTTGCACGCATTGCTGCGGTGATAAACCGTATCGAAAATCATAAAAGATCATCACTCGAAAATCACGATTCGAAATTTCGATTTTTCACACAATTATTACTCTGTTAAATTCTGTTGAAACGAAACTGCTCGGTTTGAAATCGAACTGTCAACTGAATTATAGATTAAAAACGTCAACTTTTACGAATATGACAATTGCAGAATGCTGGCAATGCAAGGAGTACTCGATTCCGCGAACTTTAGCAGTGTAACTCTAAGTAAGTAAGAGGGAGATGGGGTTTAGTAGGTAGTTTTTTCCGTGGTGTAAACTGTAAAGAATACGAGGTGAAACGTTCTCGAAAATGCGCAGTCGTTCAGAAAGTAGAGAGGAGATGTCAACCAATCCCCAATGCGCCTAGTCAGGAAATCCATCATGGCCGCGATCATGGTGTAACCATGGCTGCGATCGTATATTGTTGCTGGCATTGTCAGTCAAATTCGAGGTTAGCAGTTTAGGTTTTGCGTCGTCTGACACCAACTGACGCAAAACCTAACCTCAAATTTGAAATCGACAGCGTCTTCAACAATACACTTCAGTACTACCAATCGTGCCCTTTGTGGTCCCATTTCTTATTGGTTGAATTTGAGATCCGCCCACATTCCATCCATTCTGCGGAATGTTACGCCTTGTATTCTATGCACCATGGTTTTTTCGGTTTGCGGAGAGTTCGTTCCCCACATTTCGTTCCCCACATTTCGTTCCGGGGATATTTCGTCTCTCCACATCTCGTACCCGGAAACTTCGTTCTCGAGCGAGCTCAATTTGGCTCTTAGATTACACGGTGTTGAAAAACGAGTACAGCGATCGGAATGCAGTTGGAAAAATTAAAGATATTTTAATTAATTTATTTATTATAATAAACTGATAAGAACTATATACAATATGTCCCCGGATTGAGTTTACAAGAGGGGACTAAATTTTATTTTTAGTTTTACCAAAGAGCATATGCTCTTTGGTTTTACATAAAAATGGTATAGGAATTATAATTATTGCTTGGTTTGTAGAGAATTTTAAGAAAATTTTCGGTTTTCAAAAACAAGTCGGCCTTGACAGTTAAGCAAAAATTATTTTCTTTTCAGGTAAACTACCCTTCTTGTTCATGATACGCCAAAATATTACTAAGAAAAGTTGTTCAGAATGAGAAATTATGGCCCTATAAAAAATATCAGAAAGATATGTACTTAGATTAAACCGTCATTTTTAATAAATTCAATCTATTTTGTTCTTATCATAAATAAATTAATTAAAATATATTTGATTTTCTAACTGTATTCCGATCGCTGCACTCGTTTTTCAACGCCCTGTAATCTAGGAGACAAATTGAGCTCGCTCGGGAACGAAGTTTCCGGGTACGAGATGTAGGGAGACGAAATATCCCCGGAACGAAATGTGGGGAACGAACTTTCCGTATCCCGATTTTTTTGACATTTTTTGTGGTATTTGGGCCTTCTGACAACGAACGCTGCAACGCATTGAAATCAAAGTCTGGTATCATAATTGCAAAGCTTATAGAAAGCTTTTATAATTTTTAAATGAAAATCCATATGCAACTTTCGTGGAGCATACTAGAGTCTCTAGAGCATACGTACAATTGGCGTCATCAAAATGTGAACGGATTTTCCCTGCTATGACATTTTTTTCTGATTTTTATTATTTACTGTAATGTCATGGCAACGAGAATCCGTTCACATTTCGATGGTTTCAGCTGTACATACTAGCTAACATAGACGAAAATAAATTTTCGACTAGTCGTTTCGAAAGCTCTCGCTTCGCTCAGTCAATAATTTAATATGTAATATAACGATTGGAACAGTAATCCTATAAAGGCTTGTAGTGGAGAAAATATTTAAGCATATGTGAAATATTTTATTTTTTACGAAAACCATCGTAGGTAACGATTATTTCTATCACAAATAATAATTCCAAAATCCCAACAAACAATTTCTTAAAATTCTAGCTAATGCATTTTTTATAACTTTGCAGATCATAGTTTCATTTATATCTAGCGTTGTTCTAACATTTAGACTTTTAAATAACGTATGAACTTGAGTAATTACCTTTTTCGAAATAAAAGTTACTCAAAGGAAACAGCATTTACCGATCCCAATGGAGTAAACCTTAATTCCACTAAAGTGTGATACCTATTTCCATTAATAAAAATATATACAACGCCAGCATAATCTTGGCAGTTTTTCATTCTATAAAACTTGTTAAACGTATATGCTAAGATTAAAATTTAAAGACAACAATTTGTCTATAACTAATAGTTTTAAATTAATGCAGTAATGTTAACAAGTGTAGAACTTCTAAAAAAATCAACTACACGTTAGAGATAGTCTCATATTCTGAGAATAAAACAAACCATATCACTTACTTCTGCAAGTATATTTTTATAACTAGATATCTGTATAATTATATGTATAGGCATTTAACATAAAATGTTACCATGTACAAGTGCTTCGTGTGGTTCAGTAAACGTTGTTTAAAGAGCAAACAACAAGCATGACAAGTTTAAATAAAGTGGATAATACAGAACAGTTTTCATCAATAGAAAACCAAGGAGAATACAGTTTGCAGCGGTTGATTAAAAATGTAATTCTTGCAGCACAAGTTTTATCCATTTTGCCTGTGGATGGGGTTACCAAAGATGTTGAACATTTGAAATTTAGATGGAAATCTTTTAAAACTATATACGCAATGTTTTCTATACTCTTACTTGCTATCTACACAATATTTGTGCTTCTGTTTTGCGTTAAAAACGGCGAAAATTTTTTTAGTTACAGTATGTGATGGAAATAATATACCTGCCAATTATTAAAAACTTTAAAATTTTTAGTTGTTTTAATCTGGAATGTTCGCGGATTGGTCGGTTTGCTAATACTTTTTCAACTAGGCTACAAATGGCCGAAGTTACTTCAACATTGGGCAGAAGTTGAAAGATGTATGGTAGATTATGGACCTCTACCGAGACTGAAATTAAGATTTAAAGTTATTCCTTTTACATTGTTTGTAGTTGGTACTGGTAAGTCTCTTATTTGAATAATTATTGTAAAAAAGTTACAATAACTTCTTTACAGGCGAACACTTTCTGTTCATTTATGGAGGCATAACGGCCACTTTGGCTGAGCTGAAAGAGGACGAAGTGTATATACAAAAGTATTTTAAAACATTATATGAAGAGGTTTTTAGTGTACTTGAATACTCTTTCTGGAAGGCAGCGTTAGTGGAGGTCAATATCTTCCACTATTTAAAAACAATAATAAACAATAATTGGTTTTTTATTACATTTCAGTTTCTAGCTATAGTGACTACTTTTTTATGGCATTACTCCGACCTTATTATTGTACTCTTAACGTCAGCACTAGCAGAACGATTACAACAAATCACTGATAAAATTAATACAAATAGTGTAAGCGAAATTCATACACAATAACCACCCTATTTCTCATTAAAATTTTATTATAGATTTTAAATGAAACAGAATGGAGAGAAATCCGATGTAATTACAACAGAGTATCAGTTCTTTGCAACACTTTAAATAACGCAATTTCGCCTCTAGTTCTGTACTCATTATTTGCAAGCGCATTTTCTCTCTCTATTGGAATTTTCAATATTTTTAGGCAATTTTCTATTTTTTTAGGTTTTGAAAAATGCCTTGTTTTAAAGCCAATCGTTTGCAGACCGCGAAATCTATACCAGTCGATATATTTTTGGTTTGGTTTTGGATTGAACGCACTTCACTTCGCTAGTGTATGTTTATATTCAGCATGGGTTTCCGAACAAAGTTTGGAAGCTATTCCAAAACTTGTTTCTATTTCCAGTGAGGATATATCTCACGAGGTATGTGCAAGTGTTGCAATTGAACAGTTCCTTTAGCGTGGTTGCTTTCAGACCGATCGAATTTTGCAGCAAATTGAAAATGGAGATATAGCCATTCGTGGAGGTGGATTTTTGACAGTTACCAGAAGTACTATGATAGACGTAAATATGGTTTTATATATTTGACACGTTTCTAAACCTCGCCTATAGTTTATTATTTTATCATACGACTAGTATGGAGAACTATTATAACCATGCAGGAGTTCAAACTTTTTTGGCGTTAATGTTTCAGTAACAAATAGATTTAACATTCTCATTTTATGACGTCGCTTGATGGACTTTTATAAGTAGAACGAAAAACAGTAATTTCTTGGAGCAATATTCAAAGTTTGCTTTTCTGTGCTTTTTAAATTTTAAAACATTCAAAAAAACTTCTTTAAAAACTGTCCGCCCTCCAAACTCGTTTTTTTTCACTTATTCAAAATATAAATTTGAATATGTTTAAACGTAGCCACACCCATTGTCTGTGAAGGGGTGCGGTTCTTACCAGTTTCGCTAAGGATTGTTTTTGCGAAACACATATCAGGCCCAAGATTAGGGGTAGAATAGTATTTAACATTACTAGCTTGGTGAAAGGGCACCTTCTGGAACCAGTACATGAAATCTGACAGTAATGAATAAAACTGACGTAAACCACTATAATGGTACAAACAATAAATGTAACAATGACCACAACGTTACGCAAACTGTCTGGCACTTCGGCAAAACACTCTCTACACTTTAAATTCGGCACTGTAAAAGCTACTACAATATAACGGTACCTTCAAGAAGCTTGGATTAGTTGTAAACGACGTCCTACGTTGCTGCAAACGGCTGCATTCCAGGCACTACAATAGACACCTAAAGGAGCTGCACCAAATGAACGAAACGTGGCCGACGGGACGGAACCTGGGATAATCCGCTGAGAGAGAATTCGCAACCCACAAAAAATTGGCAAAACGGTATCAAACGATAAGCTGGAGCTTTGCGATATATAAAGCCGATGCTGAGATTTTACAGAGAGTCCGTCAAACGACGTATTATAAGGGTTTCCGCCAGACAATAAACGGAAATTGAAAGGCTTAAGTCGGTACACTACAACACCAAGATCGATAGCCACCAATACACAACTTTCGATCTCCAAACAACGAAAAAAAAGCCATTAACCGCGTAACACAAAACTTGCGTTACACCGACGGGAGTTCTAATAACGGGGCAAAAACATACGGCACCCACATACATCAAAGGCACGACCGTTAGCCGCTAATTAGCACAAATTAAACCAACACCGCCCACGCTAGCCCGAAGGCCGTGCGGCGGGAAAAACAACTTCCAAATTACTTGGTGCTTCTTGCAACCCCGGATCAATTATTCTGTCTCGAAAACGAGCGCACTACATCGCCATCGATAAATAGTGGAAGCCAACATTCGTACTCGCTCTCTCTAACACACGACAACTGTCTTTTATTCTGGCTCAAAACGTAAGCGCTTATACAACAAATTCACGTCTGCGGTGGATTGATAAGAAACACGTGCGTGGCTTTTCTAGCGTGCCAATAGGCCCGAAAGAGAGCAATAACACAGAATGAGTGCATTTAAAACTGCTGACTGCAAAGCGAATAATTCGAAATACTTATATACAGGCGGAATCGTAATTTCGGAATCGAGAAAATAATGCTAATTAGCCGTACGTTCATACAAACTAAAAATGTTCTTACAATTCTAACATTTTACCGTCGACTCCTCAAGGATGCTGAAACTCGTATTTTAAGCCTATACCAAAAATATAATTCTAGTATGAGCTTTTCTGCATTAATTAAGAAAAATCACACTACGCTTTCTCTAAACGCCCCCAATTTTGAATAAGGCAAATTGCGGTGTGTACTTCGATATACAGGGTGTTTCATTAATAATTGGAAATATTTTAACTGTAGAATTCTGGGCTCAAAATATTAATATTTAACCCAAATCACTTAGATAAAATGTGGCTCCTTACTGAGATATAGGGTGTTTTATTTAAAAATTTAAAAATGATTTTGCTCTATTACTTTAAAACTATTTGACGTATCCTTATCAAATTTGGCAGGAAGTGTAGACACTGTAAACCATGCTAAATAATGTTAAATAAATGTTTCTGGCTACTACCAGAAGCGTACGGCAGGGGCATATTTCCAATTATTAATGAAACACCCTGTATATAAAATTTGCACCTCACATGCAGTGCAAAATTAAGTATTATGTCTTCATAACCACTAATAATAACCTACATATGTATACACCAGTATTTTGCTGCGTCAAACGCCAAATCAAACTCTATATTAAAAATCATTCAGTAGCAACACTGGTGACTCTCGCGCAATAGTATATTTGTTACACGATCAGTAAATGCCTTAGAACATGCGTGTTCTAATAACGATCGAGTATCGTATAACATTTTTACGAAAGTAAGGTAGAAATTTTATTCCTCTACGATTTTGACTTATTTCATCATCACAAACCCATATTTAGCTGATGGATCATGATTGTTGAAACGCCCTGCATATTATATACCGGGTGGTTGGTCATGCATCTAAAACATAGGCAGTTTACATTGCTTATCACGGTTATGCATATTCCTGCTCACCATTTTATAGACAAAAATGGCAATGGTACCAAATTAAAGAGGATAATATTCTGCATCGTTTAGTATTACAAACAAATTGTTTAATGCTACTTTTGCATAAAAATATAAATATGAAGGCTATTCTAAAATATAAATCACCCATGTTCGGTTTACATAATAAATAAATAAGTAATATTAATCTATTGTTTCAGGTTATAAATTTCATTGTTACAGTGCAGCTAATGCTTATCCAATTTAATGCAAAGATCAAATCGAATGTTTAGACATATTTCAGTATATCGATGTCAATTATTCTTATTATTACTACTAGCTTAACAAGTCCGCTATAAACCCGAGAGGGAAAAGGACTACCCTCCACTGCTTCAACCTCAATGTGTTTTTGACTGCTTTCAGTCTTTCTTCTTCTACCGCCTTTGGCATTGTTTCTCTTACCACTTTAAGACTTTCTTCTAGGCTGGGTGGTGCACCTACTTTTCAGGCTATTTTGCAATCTCCTCTCTGCACCACCCATCCTAGACGAATTCTTCCGTCTGTCTGTATTGATCATTTGCATCACTTCCTGTATTAAAATGAATAAAGAGTCGTTCGACAATTAAACTAGTATTTGGTGTCATTAAATCACTTACTTGTTTAAAAGCATGAAGACTACAAGAAGTTATAGAGAGCATCCTGAAGCAGTAACATTTGTGCTACTGTCGTTCGACGACACTGAAAAGTGGCACAGCATCCTGCAGTAGTAAAGTTTGTGTCCTTGCCAATAGATGGTGCTGAAAAAAGTAATCTCAATGGGATGCGAAGCAGTGTAACACGTGTGACGGATACAGGATCAGTGGCATTTATACAGTACGGTGCAAATGAAACGATTAAATTAGTAATTTCGTAAATCGGTGACTACAGAAAAATCCTGACCCCTTCGATTATTATTTTTAAACGCGTGTTTCGTCAGAATTTCCTTATTTTCGTGGCGTCATCTGTGTGAGCGTGATGACATCATCAAAGATTTTTTAAAATAGAAATGGGGGTCATGCAATTCCTCCTTTGAAAGGTCTTTTAATTATCTATCCAATTATATCAACAACTATACTAAATTTCAAATAAGAATGCAGTAGATGGCGCTCTGAACTCAAACTCAGTTTTACACTAGGAAAATATAAGTTCTTTTAGTACTCGTGTTTTACAATAATTTTGTTCTGTATACTTCAAGTAAATGTTGTAGGCCAGCCTGTTTTATCCACTATTTATTGGTTTTTCTTTTATATTTTTAGGTTTCATACCAAATGTGAAATTGACTTTTTTTTATATTTGATTTTCAGGTGGTTGTAATGATGACTTTGTTTCAATCAATCACGGCTATACTTGCGATTACTACTTAGTTCCAAGTACTGCATGCTTATTTGAAATTTAGTATAATTTAGTTTTGTATACTGTCAAACATTTTTATTATTGCAATATTCTTATTTATTAAATACAACCAAATTTAAAGCAAATGCTCAAATTGACAACTCCCAGCTATAATACAGCAAGAAAGACAAGCAGTTAAATCTTCTCGAACTTTTTCTATAACTTGTGCCATCTCGATGCGTATGCGTTCTTTAAGTTGTAATTTTATAAAATTCCTTTACAGTATACAAAAATCAATTACTTAAACTTGTTGATATGGTTGGATAGATAATTACAAGATCGTTGACGTCATCACGCTCACACAGATGTGACAAAAAAGGATATCTGACGGAACACGCATTTAAAAATAAAAATCGACGGGTTTCAGGATTTTTCTATAAAGTCACCGATTTACGAGATAATGAATTTATTCCTTTCATTTGCACCATACTGTATTTATATTATCGTAGTTTTGCGTCCAATTTATTTTTTGTTAATAACAAATATAATCTAATGTGCTATCTCATTAATACTTCACGTTTCGGGCCACAAAAATATTGCTTTGATATCCCCTCTAGCTAATTATGAGGAGGGTTCAAATTTAAACAGAAATGTTTAAATTAAAACCCCATCTGAAGACAACTAAAAATTTAATTATTTAAAGGTTAGCGGTTACTCTTGTTAGCATATTCATGACAATTATTTCGATATATTATTATTACAATGTCTCAAAGTTCTGTTCATTGTAGCGAGGAACAGCGTATAATAACCAAATTTCTTACGAATGAAAGCGTAAATTCGACTGAAATTCTTACAAGACTGCGAGCACAATATGGCGATCAATGTCTTTCAAGAAGTCGAGTGTTTGAGTGGTCAAAATCCTTTAGAAACGGGAGAACGCATGTAGCAAATGAGCCTCATGTACAGCGAGCTGCTACTTCGGTTAATCGTGAAAATGATGAAAAAGTTAATGCCCTTATTCACAAAGACAGACGGGCAACAGTTCGTCAAATTTCTTAAAATTTACAAATTAGTGTCGGAAGTGTTGAAGAGATCATAAAAAACAAGCTAAAGTATCGTAAGGTGAGTGGCAGGTGGATTCCGCCCTTGTTGACTGAAGAACACAAGTTGAATCGTTTGCAAATCCCTTCTTCTTTACTGCAGCGATATGAACGAGAAGGAGATGAATTCTTGGACTCAATTGTGACAACAGAATAAACTTGGGTACACTATTTTACTCCTGAGTCAAAACGTGCAAGCATGCAGTCGTGTCACACCACATCTCCAAAACAAAAGAAAGCAAAAAATATGTCGTCAGCTGGTAAAGTGATGGCAAATTTTTTTTGGGATTCTCAAGGGCTGCTCTTCGTTGATTTCCTTACAGAACGTCATACAATTAATGCAGACTATTATTTGACACTTTTGCGAAATAAATTTAAGCAGGCGAGCATGAACAAACAAAAGAGAAGACAGAGTGTGACGAAGAA